>JAFEMH010001120.1:0-217500 GCA_022495995.1 Adenophora triphylla var. japonica | reverse complement strand
AATTTTACATTCCCAATGTCTAATTTTTGCTTGATTGCTTCAATTGATTTGGACGTCTTTCATGAACTGGTTTCTTCAATTGATTTCGACGTCTTTTTCTTTACATCGTTCATTTTTCT
The DNA here is from genome assembly GCA_022495995.1 of Adenophora triphylla var. japonica. Lineage (NCBI taxonomy): Eukaryota > Viridiplantae > Streptophyta > Magnoliopsida > Asterales > Campanulaceae > Adenophora > Adenophora triphylla. The sequence continues at coordinate 217,381 of JAFEMH010001120.1, read as the reverse complement.
TTCTTTTTATGCATCTCGTGTAATTTTTCTTTCTTTGATATTAACCAAACTGGAGAATGCATCTCGTGTGAGTTCACACGAGATGCATCTCGTGTGAGTTCACACGAGATGGATCTCGTGTGAGTTCACACGAGATGCATCTCGTGTGAGTTCACACGAGATAAATCTCGTGTAAACTCACACGAGATGCATCTCGTGTGATTTTACACGAGTTGTGCCCAGTGTCCTCTCTTTTTCTTTACATCGTTCGTATTCAGTTATAAATGCTAAATAGCTAATTTATTGTCTCTTATTTGTTTTTTTGTAGGCACGTGAACGTATGACCGCGTCCAATAGAAAGAGGAAGGCCGAGACGGCACCTAAGGTAGATAAACGCAGCAAAGGATACATGATAGGACTATCGTGCGTGGGTCTGAGCTTGGGATTGAGCAGGATGTAGGAGATGATCATGATAGACTGCACTGAAAGTGCACTCGAGGCATCGGCGAGCACGATACTGGGTTTGAGCATGCGATTGAGGAGGATGTAGGAGATGATGAGGCATCTTCTGATTCTGATGATAGTAGTGAGGAGGATGTAGGAGATGATGATGGATCTTCTGATTCTGATGATAGTGGTGAGGGGGATGAGGAGGCGGAGCAGGAGGGTGGGGATGATGATGATGATGATGATGATGAGGAGGAGGAGGAGGAGGAGGAGGAGGAGGAGGAGGTACAGGATGTTAGACCTTTGAGGCATGGGAGGGGGAGGGGGAGGGATGTGGCTAGAGGGCAGGGACAGAGGAGGCAGGGTGCGGGTGGGGAGGAGCCACCATCATGGCAGATTCAGAGTGACCCAGGTGGCGGCCCAGAGAATGTTTCACTTATATACGGCTTTGGTGATCACAGAGCTCGAGAGATTTGGAGGGATGCCACTAGTGAGTCAGTGGTGACTTTTCATACGAGACTGCTACATCTGCAAAAGTAAGATAATCATTTATATGAATTTATTAAAATCTTGAAGTTGTTTGGCACACACTCTAAATATTCCATTAATTATACATCTCGTACTTTTCTCGATCTCGAGTGTTGATTATATTTTTTGTTTGGAATAAACAGGTTCAAGCGTGATGATCTGGAGGCTACTGATAGAGCCTGGCTGACCCTCGTTGATGCATCGGGCATCCAGCAGCTGCACGATGCCACCATTCAGAGGCCTAATCATGCGCTGATGACGGCATTTTTGGAACGGTGGTCTCACGAGACTAACTCGTTCCACATGCCGTGGGGGGAGATGACCATTACGTTACACGACGTATTTCATATCCTGGGTATGTTGTTATATATTATCAATTTCAAGACTATACTATCTACATTCATCTCTTGTACTAAAATGTGTTATTTCATCTTCAATTTACAGGTATCAGCTGTGTAGGTGCACCTATTCGATATCCGGATCCAGGTGCCCGACCTATCTCAAGATCACTAGACACCTCGTTTTGGGAGGCACCGGGTACTTATTGAAGGATGTCCGGCGTCTCTTTTCTTCCCGTATACGCCACATGACTGATGCCCAGCGTGCTTCTGCGTATATCCTGCACCTCTTGGGTTCCACGATGTTCGTGGACAAGAGTCAGGATAAGGTGCCCTCGGCTACCTTTCTCTGCATGGATCTTGAGAGACTCCCCACTCTCTCCTGGGGATCAGCTACATTGGCATATTTATACCGAGAGTTGGGGAAGGCGTCCAGATCCGGATGCAAGCAGATGGGTGGTTGTGCGACACTGCTAGAGGTACATCTTACTATACTCATTTTCTTTTTACTCTGTCGACTCCCCCCCCCCTCTGTAATTACATGTTGCATTTGATTAGTATTTAATACTTTTTTACATACATCTCAGGGGTGGATATACGAGTACTTCCCGGATTTCCGGCGACTTTCTGACCCGCACCGGGCGCAGGCGCCGAGAGAGCCCGTAGATGGTCACGTGCCGATACGGTGGGAGGGGATTAGATCATCTAGTGCAGTATCGCCGCACTCTTGACAGGATGCATGTTGATAGGGTGAGTTATTCATATTAAAACTGTTTCAAATTGTTACAATCACTCCGTTATTATGTAGACTATGCCTAACAAAGTCTACTCACAGGTTGTTTGGACTCCTTATGGTATCGGAGCGGACTCGATTCTGCCGGTTTCACACTTCAGGGGGGTTATACGCTTTTGTGACATCACTGAGGCGTATATGCACGATCGTGTTACCGGGCGGTTCGGATACCGAGCGAGAGGATCCCCTGACGGCCCAAGTGACTCCCACGAGATGTATTTTGTCAAAGGGTCGGAAGGGATACCAAAAGGAGTATGGTGACGGAGATGATTTTTGGGACGGGTGGGTGGAGTACGACATGCGTGAGTTCGGGCCCGTTCCCGATGGGGGCCACCACTAGATACTACATCTTCTCCGTGATGATGATTATATGGAGTGGTTTCGGCTAGGAGTCATGTTCGGATATCTAATCCGATACACGATCCTCCCGTTGACATTCCACCTCCCCCACCTCCCCAGTTGATGTTCCACCGCGCCTGGGTCAGTAGCCGATCGCGAGATCTCATACTTCCATTAGTGACGGATGCGAGTCTTCCCAGGTACGCCGGAGATATACTTAGGACGGGCACACGAGGGTTTAGGTCGTCTCATGTAGGAGGTCGCATTTATGTATTGTTGATTATGGAGTTTTGGTATATTTGTAGAGTGTCTTGATTATGGAGTTGGATTTATTTTACGTAGGAAATGGATAGTTGTTGTTGTAATGGTATACTGATTGTATTGTTGTTGTTTATGGAGTTATGGATTTGTAGTACTGAATATGGAGTTATGGATTTGTTGTTGTTGTTTATTTGGTGTTGTTTATTTGGTATTGACAGGATGCGAGTATGAAATGGATAGTTGTTGTTGTGTACGATTGTGTTGTTCTTTACATTGTTTATTTGGTGTTGTTGTTTACTTGGTCTTTGGTCTTTATGCTGATGTGTCTCGTATGTATCCACACGAAACACATCTCGTGTAGATCCACACGAGACACATCTCGTGTAAATCCACACGAGATGTGTCTCGTGTGGATATACACGAGACACATCAGTAACAACAACAGCACCAAAGTCATACTGATGAAAAATTGTATACGAAATAAAAGTGTTAACAAGGATAAGCATATAATTCAAACATCCAAACATTCATACAAACTTTATAATTCAAAAATCATTACACATATACTATCCCCTACGTAATCTTTCTCTTCTTGCATGGGTATCCTGATCATAGAGTTTATTAAATTTTTGCCATTATTTAGGGTGTTTAGGGTTTTCTGTGTCCCGATCTTGCCAAAAATGGTATAAGGCTAGCTCGTTTATTTTTTTTTAATTTTTTTCTAGATTCTAAATGACATTTAAAATGTTTTTCATCTACATGAGTTTCCTCAAAATACAAATGGAGATTGAGTTACAAATTTTTGCCATTATTTAGGGTTTTAGGGTTTTACGTGTCCCGATCTTGCCAAAAATGGTATACGCCTACCTCGTTTAATTTTTTATTTTTTTCTAGATTCTAAATGACATTTAAAGTGTTTTTCATCTACATGAGTTTCCTCAAAATCCAAATGGAGATTGAGTTACAAATATGTGCCATTATTTAGGGTATTTAGGGTTTTATGTGTCCGATCTTGCCAAAAATGGTATAAGGCTACCTCGTTTAATTTTTTTTAATTTTTTTCTAGATTGTAAATGACATTTAAAATGTTTTTCATCTACATGAGTTTCCTCAAAATCCAAATGGATATTGAGTTACAAATTTTTGCCATTATTTAGGGTTTTTAGGGTTTTACGTGTCCCGATCTTGCCAAAAATGGTATACGGCTACCTCGTTTATTTTTTTTTAATTTTTTTCTAGATTCTAAATGACATTTAAAGTGTTTTTCATCTACATGAGTTTTCTCAAAATCCAAATGGAGATTGAGTTACAAATATTTGCCATTATTTAGGGTTTTTAGGGTTTTACGTGTCCCGATCTTGCCAAAAATGGTATACGGCTACCTCGTTTATTTTTTTTTAATTTTTTTCTACATTCTAGATGACATTTAAAGTGTTTTTTATCTACATGAGATTCCTCAAAATCCAAATGGAGATTGAGTTACAAATATTTGCCAATTAAAGGGTTTTATGTGTCTCGTATGTATCCACACGAGACACATCTCGTATTGATACACACGATATACATCTCGTGTATATCCACACGATACACATCTCGTGTGGATCCATACGAGATGAGTGAAGAATTAGGCGAAACCCGTTACCAAAGCGGCCAACCATCGTCATCATCAACACTCAACAACCGATTACCAAAACCTGAATATTCAATCAAATGAAAGGGCCCTTTTAATGGTGGACGGAGATAAATCTCGTGTAAAATCACACGAGATTATTCTCGTGTGAGTTCACACGAGATAAGGCGAAAAGAGAGTTCCTCTACTGGACGCGTCAATGGCGTCGCTAACAATTCCTTTAAAATCAGGAACCTCCTTTTCCAACAATCAATGCTCCAATTACTTCAAACCCTTTCAACAAAAGTGTCCTCAAATCATACGCACGGAAAAATTCAACTAAATCAATCACAAACGCATGAGCAAACAAAGAATCAGATGATTGGGAGTTAGGGTTACCTGATTCTCTGACGAAATCGGGTGAAAAGGGGTCGGAGGGGTGGGTGTGAATGCACTTGAAGGTGGATATTAATGTGATGGGAGAGACGAAGGGAGAACCTATCAACCATTGGAGACCTGCTTCGTTGTTGATGATGATATCGTTCGCAGTGTCCATGGTGAACGATTGAAATTTTTCTGCGAGGTGTGTCGTGTGAATATACACGGGATAAAGGCATTGATATCGTGTAGAATCACACGAGACGGAAGGGCAAAATTGGAATATTTCGTTCTCTGTATTTTTCGTTCTCTGTATTTAGTATTTACCACAAAACTTCAGGGATGGGGTTATGAAATTAATTCCATTACTCTTTAAACAATGTACAATACGAAATCGCAACTTTTAAAACCCTAACTATATAAATGGGCAAAATGATGTGTGAAGAGCTAAAGAGGGGAAGCTCTTGTGGGAACCGTTTAGGCGGAGATGGCGCCGGCGGTGGGGTGGGAAGAGCTCGAAGCGGCATAATAATGGAGAGAATGTGGACACGAAAAATAATTCCCTGATAATAATCAAATGATGCTCAAAATCAATAGTTTTCAATCTGAATTCTCCATTGTTGCTCGCTCCTCCCCAATCCACCTTCGCCCGCCTCTCTCTTTCTCTCCCTCTCTCACACACAAACACACACTTATATTCTCTCTCTTCCTTCCTTCGGTTCTCCAATTGCTTCCCCTCTGGACCTAGTGATGATGCGCTTTTCGTTAGCCCTGAAGGTTCAATTCGACCTAGAATCAGGAACATGTTTTTTATTTGAGAATGTATCTTTTATGTGCTAGATTACATTTCACAGAATTTCAGCTTTTCCCATCTACATTTTCGCCTCAAGAATCGATTTGCATTGATGGTTTCTTGCTCCAAGAATTATGTGAATTTTCTCTAGATAACTGTTTTTGATTCAAAATTGAAAGTGTACTTATAATGAGTATTTTTGCCTTGATAATGCGGGAACAATTTGGTTTCAAAGTCAATTTGATTTGATTGCATGAACTAGCCCAGGATAGTTGATTGGCTTCAGGAATTGCATGCATCTGCTAACAATTTTGCATCTATGATTGTTTACTTCAAGAACAGCATGATTTTGCATACTTGATTTATTCTTGCACTCTTTTTTTTTTGGATCAAGTAATTTGATTTGGTTCATTTATGAGACTATCATCTGGTAGGCATTGCAATGTCTTATTTGTACTCAATATGAACTAATAATACCCCCAAACTCTGAAAATCCCTTTCCTTTTGCATGATTTTTTTCTGGATTGCATTAGGGAGCTGATAGAGAAGATGTATACAAGTTATTTCAGGTTAGTAATGGGAAGTTCTTTCTTGACTTGGTTGGTGCGTACATTGTCGGTTGAAGCCCTCTTCTCCTTGGTTTAGACCAGCAGTTTATGGTGTGAATAGCTGACTATATTATTTGTGCTATGGAGTACTGAATGAAAAATGAAAAGTTAACCTATAGGAAAATAAATTGCATAGTGGTACTTGGTAAAAGTATGTGTCTTCATCTTTACTTGATTATTTGCATCCTTTCCTAGTTATATATATTCTCTTTGCCTTGCATTTGTTCCAAATCTTGTTATGGCAATGGTGGAAACTGTAAAATATTTTACATTTCCTCTTCTATGAGCAATAGACGAAGGGGGGTCTGAATACATGGAAATCTCCATCGTTCTTTTTATCTCTTTCGATATGATAGAAATTAAGAGATGAACATTTCTCTTTTATGCTCCTCAATGGTGAACTTAAAGGATCTTTAAGATTACAAAATGGACTTATTTTCACCTGCCATTGTCATAGCATAATCCTAATAATGTGCGATTAAGATATTTGTAAGGATACCTAATTGCACCCTCCTAATGATTGTGCTATATGGATATTTTTGGATGGTGATGATGGCATCAAAATAGGTTAAAAGTTAGAATATTTGAGTTTAAACATTTACTACTTTTAGAATTTTGTTGGTAGTACATGATTTATGATGGATTTTATGAGCAGTAAGTGATTTTTTTTTTTTTGCAGTACCTTACGAGGTATTCTGGTGTTGTAGAGATTCAATTAACTATTCAGCTGGTTCTCTTCGAGATCAGATATTTTGACAATCCAATTCGCAGATTCCAATCCCAACCGGCCAAACTTGACCGCAAAATGATATATGGCCACATATCGTCAAATTCATTCCGTGAGATATGACCAAATTCACCCGTTGGGAGCATGAGAAACAAAATCATTGATGTAACAGTTCCAATTCTGTTCGAAAACAATATGCCTCTAGTGCTGTTGTAATCGTAATATTCTTATGTAAAATTTTGTGAATGATATACAGAATTAACTAGTTGATGAGTTACAATTACTGTTCTGTAAAGTTGATATACATACTCTCTGCCAGGTTTCCACGACTTCTACATACTTAGTGATTTCTTAAAATGGCATACAATGATCATGATAAAACTATATTTGGAAAAGCTGCTCCCCATTGCAAAGCAGCAAAACAAAGGAAATTTAGAGACAAGTATCTGACAGGTTCTACTCAGCTTCCTGGACAAAAGCAAGCTGATAACCTTGGGCTCTTGAAAAGAATAGCTTCTAACGACTTCTTTACACATATACTCCCTCCGGCTCGATATGCTATGCTAACGCGATGGTGAGTAATAATTTTTTGTTGATTTAATTATCCGAATGAACATCTAAATTGTTATTGATATTATTTATATTGCTGTATCGATAGCAGGTTTTAAATCTTCATTAGGTTAATTGAATCAATCTAAAATTTTTGCTCAAAGTACATTCGGTTTTTTTAAACCGAAAAAACAATATTATTAATGACAATAACAAATGTTTAGGAGTCGATTATACACGGACGTTGGAAGTTCAATCCAAACGGTGGGACTCGCAATTACAAACACTGCCCTAGAAATTACATTCGCCAACATACTGACATTTTGCTCAAATTACCTTCGTATTAATGACTAAAATAATGGGAAGATCAGTTTGGGACAGAGGTAGCATGAAGAAACTCGTAGAGATACTAGCATAGTGAAAAAATGGCATATTTGACTTGCTTTTATGATGGGAAAAAAACTAATTTAACAGATTATATTACATTAATTTAATATAAGGTTGTAACATTAAAACCCCGAGATTCATCCTATAGATCAGGTTTACTGGAATAGGTTCTACTGGACTCAAAATCTAAAAATATTATGGATGTGTTATCCTTTGTACGCTGAGTTCTGGCCTCACTCAACAAATAGTTAGCTATCTTTTCTGCTGAACTCTCCTTATCCATCGTGATTCTCTCTCTTGCCTGCGGAAGGAAACATAAATTCAATTTAGAGACAGTTGTGGACAAGATTTATGAAAAGTTTTCCCGAAACAATTAAGAACCTAATTGAAGAAAAGTGATGATACCTGATGGACAAGCTGTACAGCCTTCTTGCAATTAACAACGTCCCAAAAACCATCACTGCATTTTAATCAAAATCGAGAATATCAAACAACTATAAGTCATGAACTAGTGTTTCCCAGCATTTCAACATACAATGATTAGAAATCCAATAAAGCTACTGCCAGCTTTTCTGTGACAGAATTTCAATTATACAGTGTATAAATAAACGCTCTTAACCAGCGGCCTGAATAGTTTTTAAGAATAAAAATTTAAATCAGGATTTAGGAATGGCCATGTATCAATTGCCAACATCCACCAAATACTGGAGAGTGTGATCAGATAAAAATCATTCTAGTAGTGGATGCTTAACAAACACCCATGCAGAATAGTAAGGATGACCAAAAAAGTACTTGGCCACAGCAGGACTCACCTTCTAATTGCACTGCTGCTTATCTATTTTGCAGTTAAAACTGGCATTTACCCGTTTACAACTTTCTAAAAGATACTCTAGAGTTGATAAAAAAAAAAAAAGATATTCTAGAGTGCCGACCAAAGGTCTACAAGAATAATGCGATGAAAAGGGAGAAATTATTTACGTGGACTGCTCTAATAGTTTTTTTTAGGGATATATTTCTACTTAAGCTTAAATAAGTGTGGTTGAAGACACCTTCAGCACTTTTCTTTTCTTTAAAGTAGCTTTCACTATTCACTACTCTATGTTATATAGTAGCAAACAGGCATATACCAGTTTCTCAAAAATGTGAATTGTTTCTCGATATTTGAAGACAACAAAAGCAAGCATGAAATGGCTTCTTCTTTTTACTTAGACAAAATGCATAGGAAAAACTCCGTTTTTGTCCATCATACTTTGGGGCGTGTTTCACTTTTACCATCGAACTTCATTTTTTTCATTTTTACCATCGTACCACAAACAATAGTGCCATTTTATTCCCAAATTTGTTGTTTATGCTCAAATTTGTTTCATTTTTTACCATTGTACTACAAATAATAGTGTCATTTAAAACCCAAATTTTGTCATAAAATGACACCATTGTTTGTAGTATGATGGTAAATATGAAAAAAAAAAAATCGATGGTAAAAATGAAACACACCCCAAAGTACGATGGACAAAAACGTAGTTTTCCCAAATGCATATTCAGGTTTCCGCTCAATTCACCGGAACCTCTTCAGTGAGTGTGCAGTTTTAAGTAAAGGAAATGCTTAAAATGGATTGTGAATATCCAAATGAAACAGTAAACCTTCAAGGTAAAATTTGCATACTTACCTTAGTTTTCCGGTGATAACCCAAATAAACAATTTCAATTTCTAAGTTATGGTGGTTTTGATAAAAAAGGTCTTCGGTCACCAATTTCACATGTGAATTTCTCGACATTAATTTAGACATAAACGATGACATCAATGAGGCTCAAACCAGATTAGTCGGTATCCAATGTGGTATTGTGGTGGAATACTAGTGGTTCGGACCAAAAAAAAAAACATTTATTTTATCAATCCTAGGGAGGTCCTCTACAACAAGATGTAACCATTGTTTTTCACAATTTTATGCAATCTAAAATATAAAAAAGGAAGTCACGTAGCTCAAGACAGCAAAATCTAGCCCAAGTACTTCAGATTTGTCTTCATCAGTCTTGTTTTACTATTCCGCTTTACTAGTGTGATTCTTTTTGTTAACCCACGAGTTAATTGGAAAGCCATTGTAGATCAGTTGTCCAGGACTCAATACATACATTTAAGGCAACTGAACACGAATTAAAGGCGTATGTATAAATGCATAAATAAGATCATCACAGTATGGAAAATGACAATTCTAAACCGGAAGCAAGTTTACCTGGCTAATAAAGCAAAGCCCCTGCTAGCTTGATCTATATAAACAGTGTCACTTATATAAGGTTCTGAACTGAAGCGAGCATCCTGCTGTTTAAGAAACTTGTCTCCAAGCATACGAGCAAGGTTTAAACCTGGATTTTGATCCGAAAGACAGCAAGGACATAAGAATTAATTGTTTGTCAAAACTACTCAAGTAAATGATAAGATAGAAAACACGAAATTACCACATAGTCGTGTTTCCCCATCTTTAAGAGGCTCTCCAGTTGCTTGGATGCGGAGTCTTTCAGAATAACTGACTATCCTATGGTCTTCAGTCATCTTCATCTGCTTTCCATCAATACTGCCACAATAGGCAACATCATAGTTAAATATCAAGTCAAGAACAAAACAAACTAGGACTACTCAGAGTCAAACAACAGAAGAGTTCGAAGTGGGAAATTCAAAACTGTGCAAAACATAAAGAGGACCATAGTCATAATACACAACGCAATAGAGAATCTCCATTATAGTGAGGAATTGGTCTATGCAGAAACTTATAGTTTCCCAATTTAATTATGGGCCTATTTATCTTCGAGTATTTCCATACAACGAACCAACTATTTCCACTTGTCATCCAACAATCCCCCAACAACTCCCAAACATATCAACCACAAAGTCAAAGAGAAAGAGGTATGGAGACGTTTCATCTTTTGCTAACCACATATGTAAGGACAACAAGAGTAGTAAATTGAAGTAAAGTTAAAAAACAAAGACATGTGAAATGGAGATTTTTAGTTTCCACAAGTCTAATGAATAAGGGTAACATGGTACCAAAGAGCTCTAGCTCAAGTGGCATCCGGTATCCCTTTCTATATGAAAGGTCAGGGTTCGAACCCTACCAAAGACACTTTCAAGTGTCAATCTTTCAATAGCTCAAGGCATTCATTAATAAAAAAAAAAGATAAGGGTAACATGGTTTGAAAATTATAGTATGATATGTGAAGCCAAATGATAACGATATAAAATCAGAGTTAATGGTTTACATATCTTCATATCATCAATAAGGAACGGTTGAAGAGGATGTTCCTAAATTAATCATGTTGAGCTGGATAAAGCAAAAGGCAAGCACATTGAAGTGTTTAGGGATGAATGATAATCTAATAGCAATCTAAATTCAACTACAAATAATTTACAAGGATCAGAACAAGGCAACATGTGTGACGCTGGACAGCCGAGAAACAGCAACAAGCAAAAAAAAAAAAAAAAAAAAAAGAAGAGCAGCAGCATAGTCGACATAGAATGGTCATTATAACATCCGAAATTTATACAAAATACTTAGGAAGCTAACATTAGTCGTCGATTACTATCACAATACTGAACTTATTATAATTAGTCGGCAATTACTAGCCCTATATTGAACGAAAAGAGTTCAGACTAAGCGCCATGTCATGTATTAGCTGGAATTTTTCCTTTTCCAAAGAACTTTGGCAAAGCATTTTTTTCTTTAAGCCCTATTTTGTGTTTAAATACTAACTCTCAACTGTTAAATATGTTCTATGTCAGATTTCATTACCTGGCCAAAACATACGAACGCTTTTAATTTGACTTTGGCGAATGGGAATATAGAAGATATACAAGATATAACATAACCATCAAGCATTAAAATTAGTGATTCATTGTAAAAGAGTCTTTCATATGTTGATATCGAATCAAAGAAAAGTCAGACTGACTTTTAGTAGCTTTACTGGTGAAGGTGAATATAACCAGTTTAGAGTTAAAAAAACATAAGTGGTACAACCACAAGATCTCATGCTGCCCATCTGCTATGTAGGATCCTATAGAATGTCGAGGCATTGATGAGGACCTTGAGGATTTAACCCCAATCCAAGCTGTATGTATGGTAAAACTATGAATGGCATAAAATGGGTTTGCATACTAGTTACTAAATACTAGTAATTAGTTTTTCAATGGGGAATGTAGCGAGCCATTTCAAGTTTTTGAGCCAACTGGTGTTCAAGCCCAAGGCTCTTTCCTTGGAATCACCTTCTCTTTTAGTAACCCCTTCAAACTTTCCTCAATAAGACTAAAAGAATGACTGTCTGCAACCACCCTAAACTAAAAAAATCAAACTAATGACATTGACAAACATAAATGAAGAAGAAATAGCCACAGAAAAGTACATGCATTTTCTTTGCAGAAACTTGTGTTTCAATTATTTAATTAATTGTTGTGGACACCGCCACAAAACAACTAAAATAGAACTTTTTCCTTCTACAGCTACTTAAGAAAACAGAACACTTGCATATACAAATGCATACACAGATATGCTCGTATGCACATGCATTCAATCTACATCTAGCTGACACATGCTTTAAGTGCTAAAATACGAGCAACCGCCTTTATTTCATTCCTTGACCAAACAACTTATGTAAAGAACGTGATGATAAGCTATCCTAACAAACCAATGAACTAAGAAACATGAAACGTACTTTACAATACAAGCCGAGTCTCCAACATTTGCACATTGAGCAAAGAAATTTCCATGTCCATCACCCCAAACTAGAAGCACTGTTGCTGTACATCCCTGAAAAGTTTCAATTGTCAAACAATATAGTCCTAAAAATACTTCATTCTCCTCGTCTATTACACACACACATATATGCATGCACCTAATCGATGATACGAGAAATAGAGAGAGAGAGAGAGAGACAGAGAGAGAGGGCGGGAGGGAGGGAGAGAAAGAGAGAGAGAGAGAGATGTAGGGAGAAACCTCATAAAAGTGATTCATATATGTTTCTGTTTGAGAAAATGCTTCTCTAAGGACATCTGAAGCATCGCATTGTGACAAAACCTTCTCTCTTCTGAATGTATCAGACAGGATCCCAGCAACCACCTCAGGCATTATTCTGTAAAGAGAAAATGCTTAAAAGTAAGTTTCTTAACACCCACAAGGGTCAGGAACTGCTAGAAAGTACATTACTAAAGAATAAAGTTTTGGAGAAGACTAGTTAATTGACAACTTGGCACACTATGATCTCAGGTTCATTCACTGGCACATTTTTGACAAAGTTGGGCCAGTTCAAACAACAATAAAGATTAGTTGGTCTAAATATCAGGGTCCTTTAAATGATTTGCTCAAACCCAAAGCGCGGAGTGATGTACGAGTATGCCACAACAAAATCTGTATATTTGGTCCTCTAAGCAAATAAAAAATATATGAGTACGTAAGTTAAGTACTCTCTCCGGTTCACACTAATAATCCTAGTTTGACTTTCTTGGTCAACTTGATTTGACTTTGACCAAAAAATATAAAAAATTAATTATCCTCATGAAATTCTAAAAATTGTTATTGATGCACCATTTAAATCAAGAATAATATCGATAATATTTTAAAATTTTAAGAGGAAAAATAATTTTTCATAAATTTTTGGTCAAAGCTGAATCAAGTAGACAATAAAGTCGAACTAGGATTATCAACATTGAATTGAGGGAGTAAAAAATTTCTGAGTGATGCAAGGGGGACTAACTAAACAAGAAAAGAAATACTAACTTGCTTGCAGATGTAGCAGCAGCTGCGCCACCATGTCCGTCACATATACCAAACAGTCCAAACTGCAAGAACAATTATTGCGATTAGCATCTAAAGTAAAGAGGGTAAGCTCTCTGAAATAAAATCTCAAAGCTGTGGTACTTCGTCAATCCCAGGAAACGGCCACTGGTAATAGCAGACATCTTCCATAGGCAGTTTCTTTCCTCCTCGACGCGAAGCCATGGGATCTGTCGCTACACTAACTCCAAAAGGGACCTTTTCACATTGAGATGTAATCTGCACCTGAAATGAAGGTAGAGGAACAAACATTAAAAGATAAGCAAGAGACATATGTTGGTCATATTCTGTCTTTTAAGAGATATAATGCACAAACAAAATAATCCATCATCACTTCCTTATTGCTTGAGAGACATAACAGGCACAGGACATAACACACCCTTCAGTCGGAACACCACACACACAAAAGTGCAACACTAAAAACTTTTACACTCTGCTTTATTAAGGTCGACATGAAACTTCAACAATTTGATCTAAGTATCTCACAATTAACTACAAAAACATGGTTCAGATCAATGTACAGCTCAGGCAGTGTAAGTGCATTCATATATTTTACTTCCACCATTTCAAATTGATTGTCCAGCATTCCTTTCTGGGCCATCCCTAATAAAGTGTCTACTTTGTAAACATATTTTTTTTTTTTGATAAGAATCTACTTTGTAAACATTCATCTTCAGGAGTGCCTCTTTGCCATTTTATCCTTGGTAGTTTACTCCTCAAATTATTGGTTCCAGTCACACATGGCAACATTTTGAAGACCATAACAGAGTAAAAATTACGATCCAGTCAATTCACTTTGCTTAAGCAAGGTCAAACAGGGGATTTATTCGGAAATAGAGGGGGCAATCAAACGAGCCATGAGAGAGAGTACGGCATCTATGTAAAAGTAAAAAGTATTCTTATAATCAATAATTAAATAGAGCTATTGACCACTAACTAAGAATACAAGGATATTTTACGGTTCTTCTACTAAGGACAACAATGACACAAAGCAAGTGACCTAAGACCCTTTCTTTAAATAACTGCAAATATCAGAAATCAGAACCAAATTAAAGCAATAACTATATACCGAAAATGATTATTCTATATTGATCAGCGATACTACTTATTAGTGTGAATTTTATGATTTAATGAACTCTTATTACAGACAAAATTGCATTAGTACAGAATCGTATCAGAATATAATCCAATCCCAATATAGCAACAACCCTTGCGAGCTTGTTGTTTGCCATTAACCACTTCCATACTTAAATTGTCAAGAACTACTAACATCTCCTATTTTCGAGCCACAATCCAAACTCTGAGAATTCTGGATAGGGTTAAGGGTATTGAACAAGTATCAGGAATCATTAGTGTTAAAATTACAACCCTCATGCAAACGCAAACGCAAACACAAACACAAACACAAGACCAACCATAGTAACCACCTCGCACGGAAACTTACAGATATCTGTGAAGTTGTGCCAAGAGTTATTGTGTCTCCACTTCCAAGCTCAATTGGATCACCCCAATGCCTACTTCCAGTGTCAGGATGGTTGACGGATTGCGAATTAACGAGCGTTCCATTTAAGCTGCCCATGTCAACCAGTTCCCATTTCAGCTTCTGAAACCATTGCAGTATACAAATTTAGGATTAATATGACAGCATAGATCACAAGTGTAAATGAAAGGAGGTAAAATATTCCTACATCCAAGTTCCACTTTATCATTGCATGCTTTCCGGATACTTCGGAGTCCTTGACAATTAAATTGCTAGGGGGAACTCTTCCGAGAGTCAGCGGAAGTCTGGATTTATTTGTTGACTGTAATAAACAACGAGCTCCCTGTGAAGGACCAGAAATAACCTCCAATGTGATGATGCTTCCTGCATTTCCTGCACTTCTAACAGAAAGATCTGATGACATGTCTCACATAATCAGAAAACATGAAAGACAAGCACTTCCAATCTTTCTTAAACAAGAGAAAGAGAAATTACTTTGATCTGCAATATGTTTGGGAAGAAATTGTCTAAAGCTATCGTTATCTACTTCAATTTTCGAATCACGACTGAACTCTTCCTTTCCACTATATTTATGTGCTTCAAGGTGTGTCGCCAATGGACGCTTAAGCGTGTGACCAACAAAAGACTCCTCCGAAGAATCAGAGATGTTAAGAATAAAGCTGTCACCTGGAAGAAGTGCAAATAAGTTTCAATCAGCTATTGAGGAATAGTCTATAGAAATAATAAACAGCAGAGTGATATATACTATGGGTCAGCTGGGAAAGTGTAGGTGGAAGCCTTTGTTTATATGCACGTCCATGGGTGCGTGGTGAGTTGAAATGCCCTTCATTTTGAGCATATTCTCCCTCAAATGCATGATTTCTGGCAGACTCAGTGCTCTGGGTCGGAACCACATTCAAATTTTCAGAAATAAGAGGCCTCTCTATGTCATCAACCTATAAAGACATAAATCACAATGTATGACCATTAGTACATGTAGAATTTCGCAATAAGAATTTATAATTTAGTCTATACATAAAGAACAAGAAAAGAGACCAAAAGGTACTAAAATAATCGCAAAAAAACATCTTAGCTGAGAACGTCTTCCGTCTTCTATTCTCAACGACGAAAATAAACAACCAAGAAAAAAACAGTTGTGAAAACCCTCAACAGACTTGGACAATTTTAGAAAGAAGATAATGTATAGAGAACACATGTCCGAAAATAACAGTCTTTGTACAATAGCTTTCACCAAATAACTTGTCAAATCTAAGCTCTTCATAGTAATGAATAATAACATGTGAATTTTCTCATATAACGGACAAGCATAGACGTATATGAATGATGAATCAGTCAATCACTGATAAACTAAAATATCTTGAGTTAAATCCGTGTCCAAGCAAAAACATAATGCATAATTAAGCTCTCTGGTCAAACAAGGATAACAAAACTAATGTTTCACAGGCACAAGTTAGTCAGTTAACTTTGGTCATTCAAGTGTTTCCATTATAGTTGTCACCGTATTAGCTCAAGTAAACACTACTCTTTGTGAATCTTTTCTCATATAAATCAGCACACTTAATCGTGGCATATATCTAGAAACACTTTTGCACATATACTACATGAAGGATAGCTTTAGTCCACAGTTCGTTTTCTACATAGTTGATTACTATGTCAAGGGTTCTTTCAATAATAATTCAGTCTTTGGCGTTGACACATTTCACTTAAGGTACTATCAAGTGAAAGACTGTAAAGAAATAAAATGTGTGAAACTGATGGAGGATGAGTCTATGTCAAGGGTTCTTTCAATAATAATTCTGTCTTTGGCATTGACACATTTCACTTAAGGTACTATCAAGTGAAAGACTGTAAAGAAATAAAATGTGTGAAACTGATGGAGGATGAGTCTAAGTTTAACTTTGACCAACGAAACCAGACCATCATATTATCTTATGAAGATGGCTCAATAAATGAAGCAAGTCATGTGCTTAATCCCAGTTCCATCCCCGCAAAACATACACTTGTTCATGTTGTCGATCAATCCCTCCCGTCCCAAAATGAATGACTTTTAGACCATTCTAGTAACAATGTAGATGGATCCCCTTATGGTCCACATTGTAGCATTACAAGTGCAGACTAGCACATGATAGTTAGGAAGATAAGTTACTAAACTCATAGAAAAACGAACTCCAAATTTGAGCACTGTGAAAGCAGTTGCGTAAACCTTAGTAGGTCAAGCTTTATCCCCTTGTGGTCCTACCCGGTTCGAATCTAGATTAGTCATTGCCCCACGGGATGATTGGATATCAGAGGTTTAGACTAAAACAAATAGAAATGAGGTAAACTCATCATGAACTCGAGGGCGCATAAATAAGAAAAAACCACAACCTAACACAATGCTCAAACAGTGCATTGACTTCAGATTTCAGAACCAACTCAAACTGCACTAGGGCAGCATCTATTCGCTTTAAGCCATAAATTTCAAATTCCATAACCCGTTTTATTCAATCCAATACCATGCACTAATTAACTCGTAAACAAAATAGCATAATATTCTCTATCTAAATTCTGATGCGCAGTTCATGCAAGCAAAGCAACATTAGGAACGCGAAGCTCAAAATTGAATAAAACCCAAGTTTTCTAATTCAATCAAACAAAAGCAACATAATATAATCAATGCAACACAATTTAGGTCAAGACAGCCTAAACTTAATACCTAATCATAGTAATCCAAATCCTATTGATGGATGTGTTTTCACCCGTCCAAATAATATATCTTTAGACCTATTTTATGCTCAATCTTAGGTGTTTTTTTATGGCTTTTGGAGTATTTATAAGTACAGGGAATGGAAGGAGAACGTCCCGGAATATGATTGAAAAGGATACGAAAAGGAATGATCGATAACGAAGAGGTAAAGGAGGAAAGAATAGAAATTCCAGAAGAACAAAGTGAAAGATGATCTGAGCATTCATTACCATTGTATAGTACTCGTCGAGAGCTTTCCAACCATATATGGCATGTCTCAATCGGAGTCCATATGAAAAAGTTATAACCTCCGAAAGTTTGCTGAGTAATGTACAAGTCGACAAAGCACGAGAAGCGCACGCCCCCAAAGGGTGGGAGCGCCCGCCCCAAAATTACAGAAACTATGTTTTGTGTATTGTTTATGGGTGCGGCCGCCCCCTCAAAGGGTGCGGTCGCCCCTACGATGACCTATTCCTGTTTCCAATTCAGCATTGGATTTTGACTCCGTTTCCTAAATTTGACCTTTCATCTATATATATACAACACCTCTAGCCATATTTTTGTCTCTTATTACCTCTTATCATATATTACAATTTAGTTTAGGGTTTTAATTATCGAAGACAATGATTCAAGGTTTTAATGCTTTTGATAGTAATGGCACTTCGCGACTAAATTCTTGAATTATGGATTGGGTGATTTACAATTGGATCTTTATGATAAGGTTTTAATTCTTTCTATCTCTTTCTAATTCTTGTTCTTCTCAACATTCTTAGTCTTCAATTATATGTTAAGATACTTTTGGCATTTGAATCTATTTGGGTATAACGATTTCATTCACATGGATAGTTTATACATTGACATTGTTGAGAAGATTAGATTCAATTAATAACTTCACGGAAATCAACGAATCTAGGTTATAATGTTCTTATGATTTAAATGAAATTCTTTAATGTTTGTATCGACTTCACGGAAGATATCAACAAATAGAGAAATAATTAGGGTTTGAATGTTCATATTGACTTAGCAAAATATATATTAACATTGCAACTCTAATCTTTTGTGAACGAACCCTTGAATGAGATTAAATTCTTTTACATGATTTAAATAGCATAAAAACACAATTGTTATGATCCCCAATCCATGAATCCCTTGCTTCCTTATTATCTTCACTTGTTTTATTTTGCTTTATTAGGTTAATAATTGCTCAAATCAAAACCCCCCTTGGTTACTTTTATACACTATAAAATATACTTGTTGCACTGTAGTCCCTGTGGATTCGACCCTTGCAAGTAGGCATATTACTACATTGATAAACTAGTACACTTGCTAGGTAATTTTAATAAGAGGGTGATTTCCTCCATCAACGCCGTTGCCTGGAAATTGTGTCAGAACAAGTTAATTTTGTTAGTGTATTGTAAATAGTTTTCTGATCATATTTTCTTTTTAGTGTAAATAGTTTCTTTTATTATTATTTTTCCTTTTTGTTAGGTTGCTTAAAATTAAGGTGAGAGATACTATTTGAGGATGTATAGAATGAACACATATAATGTGCAATATGCTAATTGTAGTGATTATTATCATACTACTAATAATTGTCCGTCTAGGACATACTTTCCTTAGTATTCTCCACAGGTACAAGAGAGGAGTTCGTTCCAGCCATGCCGACCACAATATGATTATTCCCCAACTGTTATACACTAGGGTGGGGAAACTATTCAAGCCATGCATGTAAGAGTTATAAGCCACATTCTTATGATCCCGCGCAACCTAAAATGCAACAATGTCAGGAGTCGTTGATAAAAATGAAGGAGGAAAATCGTCAACAACTACATCAACAAACTGCAGCTCTATATAGGCTGGACGCACAGATTAGTATAATGGTAGAGGCTGTAAGGGGTTAAGAGCGAGATACCAGTTCGATCCATCCTGAACAATATGAATGGGAGGATGATTCCATTATTGATGAACTACCAACCCTCTCTCTATCTCCTGCTAGTGATATTGTTGTTGTTGATGAAGATGTTGATTATGAAGAAGATGGGGTGGACGAGAATAAAAAGATGATAAGGTCGTTCATGTTGATAAGGTTGTACCCGACCAAATCAATGAAAATTGCCTCAATGAATACCATCTCCATCCCATTGAAAGTGTAAAAGATTATTTCTCCGTCGTTCTTATACCTTCACCTATTTTTTAGGGGGAAGAAAGTGGCGAATGTTTGAAACAAAACAATCCCAAAAAGCTGAAACGTCAAGAATTCCCTTGGGCACTAAATGATCGTATGGCTCGAGGAACATATATGGGGCATGAGCTGAAAATAAGGACCCACGAAACCAAGAAGTGGCCGAAGGACGAAAAGTGAAGTCCAAACGTGGACTACGGTCGAGCTAACGACCTTAACCAAATGCGCCTATTAGGAAGCAACACAAGTAGGTACGTTTTATTTGCTTTATTTTATTTGTTTGTTATGTCATATCATCCTTTGAAACCAAGGCATGTTTTAGTTCTCTTTGCTATGAGGACATATCATGTTTTGAGTTTGGGGGTATGTATCTTTCGAGTTTGTGGGTTTATAGGGGAGTGTATATAGTGTCACCCTCCAAAAAAATAGAAAATTTTTAAAAATTTGTTCTTTTCATATTTTGGGATGTTTGCTAAAGTCGATGATGATTTGAGGGTGCTTTTACTTTTAAAAATCTTAAGTGTTATTATCAATATGAGAATATAATTGCGTTGAAACATGTAAAGTATGATTACTTCACCTTTCACTTTCATATTATTTTTCTTTATCGTTGTTACCAATTTAGGAGACATTTATAGGATCACTTTGGCATTCTCGGGGTCCCTAGAACATGTTTGCATGACTGTCAACAACACATCAATTAGGCTATTCGGGAAGTGATATATGATTATTTTCTTTGAACCCAATTTGTGTGCCTTAACTTTCTAGTCACTTATAAAAAAATACGCTAGAACCCCTTTTGAGCTATAAAAAGAATGAAATCTCTCACAAAGTGGGAGGTTATCTTAGACCACCATTCACCTTCTTTTGTACCTACGTTATCCTACTCTTTTAAACTTATACACTATTTTCTCACATTATTAAAAAGTGAAACTAGAAAATAAATGGAAAATTGTGGGTTATGTTTGGAAATTCAAGGGTTGAGTGAAAAGTGATCAATAAAAGAAAGAAAAGGGTTATGTTATGTATTGAAAAGATGGGTTTCGAGCAAATTATTTAATTCATATTCTTCGTGATATATATGTGCAAAGCAAAAGAAAAGGAACAAAAATCTGAAAAAGTCTTGCTCTCTCTTATATTGAAGTGGAAAGTGATCAAAAGAAACAAAGGTGATCAACCCCATATGTGAAAGTAAACAGAATCATAAGTTTGGGGGTTGAACATGGGTAGGCATGGAGCGGAGTGTTAAATTCAAAGTAAGGATGTATGATGAAGACTTCTTAGTTTCACTTGCTTGAATTCGTATGTCATTATCTTCATTTGAAACCGTGAACCTAGCCCGCGTTTTTCGCGACACATTACAAGCCAAAAAGCCATATTTGATCCCTAAATAGTACCCGGATTGACAGTTGTGTTAAACATACATATAAGTGTCCTTGTGCAGAAATTTATCTTATTATCATTGATTTATAGCTTGACACAAGTGACCCTATAAACTATCTTATTTTGGTGACAATGATCTCCCGTCTCTTCATTCATATTATCATTATATCGTTCAGAATTGTAAGTTAGATGAATCCATGTAAATATAATCTCATGTTCATGATAATACTTGTAGATTATGTGTGTTGTAAAGGTCTAAAACTGTGTTGTGCCAAGTGCCAACAACTTATTATATGAATTGAACAATCCCAAAAATATTTTCTTTTTTTAGTAGTTTATTATTTTGTTTTACTTGAGGACGAGCAAAAGATAAGTTTGGGGATATTTGATGTATGTGTTTTCACCCATCCAAATAATATATTTTTATACCTATTTTATGCTCAACCTGAGTGTTTTTTTATGGCTTTTGGAGTGTTTATAAGTGCAGGGAATGGAAAGAGAAAATTCCGGAATATGATTGAAAAGGATACGAAAATGAATAATTGAGAACGAAGAGTTAAAGGAGGAAAGAATAGAAATTCCATAATGACAAAGTGAAAGATGACCTGAACATTCATTACCATTGGATAGTACTCGTCGAGAGCTTTCCAACCATATATGGCACGTCTCAATCGTAATCCGTATGAATAAGTTATAACCTCCAAAAGTTTGTTGAGGAATTTACAAGTCGACGAAGCACGAGGAGCGCACGCCCCCAAAGGGTGGGAGCGCCCGTCCCAAAATTACAGAAACTATGTTTTTTGTATTGTTGATGGGAGAGGTCGCCCGCCCCAAAATTACAGAAACTATGTTTTGTGTATTGTTGATGGGTGCGGTCGCCCCCCCCCCCCCACGACAGCCTATTCCTGTTTCCTCTTCGGTATTGGATTTTGACTATGTTTCCTAAATTTGACCCCTCCTCTCTCACCCTATTATATATACAACACCTCTAGACATATTTGTGTATCTCTTATTACCTCTTATCATATACACCCTCCGTCCCACCAAAACTGATACCAAATTTCTGGACACGCGGATTAAGGAAAAGTAAGAGAGAGAAAAAGTGAAAGAAAATGTTGTGAGTACGAAGAATTAAATAGGAGAGAGAATGAGTGGAAGGAATAGTTAGGAGAGAGAATGTTGTGAGTGTAAAAGTGAAATATGAGAGAGAATAAGTGGGGTAAATAGTAAAGATTCCCTTCTATTTTGGAAAGTATCAGTTTGGTTGGGACGGACCAAAAAGGAAATAAGTATCAGTTTTGGTGGGACGGAGGGAGTATTACAATTTAGTTTAGGGTTTTAATCATTGAAGTCAAGGATTCAAGGTTTTTATGCTTTTGATAGTAATGGCCCTTCGCGGCTAAATTCTTGGTTCATGAATTAGGTGATTAACAATTGGATATTTATGCTAAGGTTTTAATTCTTTTTATCTATTTCTCATTCTCGTTTTTCTTAACATTCTTAATTATCATTCTTATGCTTCAATTGTATGTTAAGATACTTTTGGCCTTTAAATCTATTTGGGTATAAACTATTGCATTCACATGGATAGTTTATACATTGACCATATTTAAGAAGATTAGATTCAATTGATGACTTCACGGAAATCAACGAATCTAGGTTCTAATGTTCTTATTATTTAAATGGAATTCTTGAATATTTGTATCGACTTCACGAAGATATCAACAAATAGAGAAATAATTAGGGTTTGAATGTTCATATTGACTTAGCAAAATATATATTAACATTGCAACTCTAATCTTTTGTAAACGAACCCTTTAATGAGATTGAATTATTTTACATGATTTAAATAGCATAAAAACACAATTGTTATTATCTCCAATACATGAATCCCTTGCTTCCTTGTTATCTTTACTTGTTTTATTTTGATTTCTTAAGTTAATAATTCTTAAGTTAATAATTGATCAAATTAAAACCCCTCTTGATTACTTTTATACGCTAATAAAATATTATTGTTCCACTTTAGTCCCTATGTATTCGATCATTGCAAATTGCAAGTAGGCATATTACTTACATTGATAAACTAAGGCACTTTTCTAGGTAATTTTAATAAGAGGGAGGTTCCATCACCTGTCATCCTACATCAGATTAAAATAAATAAATAAATATCGCAATCAACATCGCAAATGATCTAAACAAGACATGAATTAAAATCATTAAAATCAAAAGCAAAACAATCGGTGCATGAGTATATATCGATGTATTAATCCAACAATTAGAGAATTGAATGAGAGGTAGACCTTGATCGTGCGGGAGCGGGCGGTGCGGGGGAAGAAGCGCCATGGTTTACAGGCGAAGATAAAGATGAGGAGGATCAGAAGAAGCATAAGGAGGAGGAGGAGGAAAAGACCGCCACCGCCGGCACCACCGCCGCCTAAACCACCTACTGCTGCTACCACAATGTTGCTGATGCTGATCATCTCCTTCGTCATCGGGCGTCCGTTCTTTTGAGAATTGATGAGAGAGAAAAGAAATTCACACAAACCAATCACAACCCATCTTGGCCGCAGGCCTCACTCTCGGTCTTCCGACAAACTCGCTCCTTTGAAATGGTCATAATTTTTTTTTTTTTTTTATTTTACCCAAAAGAAAATAAATGCCCCCCTTTGACTTTAATGTAAAAGCGCTAATGGCACAATAATATCACATGAATTGTGTAAGATGATTAAGATCTAATACTCCCTCCGTCCAGAATACTCCCTCCGTCCCACTTCACTTGGCACCAAGTGAAGTGGCACGGTAACTAAGGAAAAATAAGAGTGAAAAAAAGGGTAAGAAAATGTTGTGAGTATGAAGAATTAAATAGGAGAGAGAATGAGTGGGAGGAATAGTTAGGAGAGAGAATGTTGTGAGTGTAAAAGTGAAGTATGAAAGAGAATGAGTAGAGGGAATAGTGAATATTCTTTTCCATTTTGGACAGTGCCAAGTGAAGTGGGACGTCCCAAAATGGAAATTAGTGCCAAGTGAAGTGGGACGGAGGGAGTATATATTCCCTCCGATTCGATAATAGTTTCACTATTTTGACTTGACATACTCCCTCCGTCCCGTTAATATTAGCACAAACACTGTTTGTGCGGGAATTAAAAAATATGATATTTTAATAAAATGTTGTGAGTGTAAAAGAATGAGTGGAGAGAGAATGAGTGAAGGGTGTAATAAATTATAATGGTGTTGTGAGTATTAAAATAATGTAGGAGAGAGAATGAGTGGGATTGGGTGAATATTTTATTAATATAAAGTTTCCTTTTTGGGAGTGTGCAGATATTAGCGGGACGCCCAAAAAGAAAAGTGTGCTAATATTAGCGGGACGGAGAGAGTATAAATTAAGGGTGGAGAAAATATTGCGAGTCTAATAGTAAAATAGAAAAGATAATGAGTGAAGAAAATAGTAAATTTAAAAAGTATTGTGAGTGTAATAGTGAAATAGGAGAGAGAATGAGTGGGTGAAATAGTAAAGATTCTTTGTCATTTTAGAAAAAATGAAGCTTCTAACGAAACGCTCTTTTAGGAAATTGATGAAGCTTTTATTAGGACGGATGGAGTGTAATAGAATAAGATTATTACCTTTTTTCTCTTTTTTTGTCCGTTAGTTATTATACTCCCTCCGTCCCTGAAAGATTGTTCCATTTGCTATTTTGACTTGTCCCAAAAAGTATGTTCCATTTCTAAACTTAGGCATGAATGTTAGTGCAAATCTACTAAGGTACAAGAAGGTGAAGCTCTTCCTTAATAATTGTAAAATGTACAACAGGACAATTTTTTAGAGACGGAGGAAGTATTACTTAAAATTAACAATATAACTCACTTATTATTATCATAATAAAAACTCTCTACCCACTTTCTTTCTCCTATTTTATTTTTTATATTCACCGCATTTAATTTTTCTTAATCTCGTGTAAAGTTAAATTAGGAACCTATTGTGTGGGACTAAAGGAGTATAAGATCTACTTTTTTAGGGCTTGTTTGATAAAATTTAAAATTAAGCTTTGAAAAAGTAGAGGTGAAAATGTATAACTAAAATTATTAAGTTGCTGAGTTATAATAGTTTAAGTTTGTTTGATAATAACAAATCACCCATATCTCTGAATTTAATTAAAATTTCAACTAACAATCAAAAAATTGTTTGAATTATTTTTTTCTCACTTATATTTTTTTCTTCATATTTTCTAAAATAAATAGTCATATTTCTTAAAAATAACAAATATATTATTTCAATAGCTTAGTAATTATAAAATAAATAAATTATCATTAATGAATAAGTATTTCAACAACAAAAAAGTTTTAGTTATAGCAAAATAGAAATAAATCAAATATGTTGATAAATGTATTCGAACTCATTCTCTTTTCTTCGCTTTCCCCCTCTTACCATGTTAAGATATATTTTTAAAACTCACATCCCCAACTTAAAATTAATAGTTATTTTTAAGACATTTTTAATTTTTTAATTGATTTGATATTTCTTTACCAATCTTAATTTTATAATCTTTTAAAATGTTTAGAATTAAGAGCTTAATTTGGTTATCAAACACACCTTAGTAGAGATAATTTAATTTAAAATTTGGAATTTACCAATTTATTGGATTGAGCTAGACATTCCTATTAATGGAGAAAAGAAAAATTGTAAGTGGGTATAAGAAATTACATAACTAAATATTACGCAACATGGAGAATTTTTTTAATAGTGCAATTTTTATTTTGCAAAATGCAATAAATATTAATATACTACTTTGTCCTGAAAAATTTGTTTTATTTTTATTTTTTTAGTTAATTAAATCAAATTTTGACCTTAATTATATGTATATATATATATATACATATATGTATATATATATATATATATATATATATATATATATATATATATATAATTCTAAAAATTGTTATTGATAATTGTAGACATTCCATTTTCACAATGGTATTTATAATGGTAAAAAATAATAGAAACTTTTACTATTGTATAGAGATATCTATATTTTTATAAAATTATAATCAAAGTTTGATTATGTTGACATAAAAGTAAAGACAAACTTTTCGAGACGGAGAAATATTACACTAAAATTAAAATTTTAAAATATTTAAAAGTGTAATTTCATTATTTTAATGAAAATACTTCATAAATTTATCATTTTTGAATCATTCATTGAAATAATCACATCGCTGTGTCTTATAATGGGTAATCGAAGCCACATTATAATGAAGGTGGACCCTTTTATTTTTGAAAATTATCATTTTAGTACCTTAAATTTTTTAAGAATAGTCAAAATCTTGCAAAAAAATAGTTTTTTAGTAACATAAGAAAAAATTAGTTTTAAAGTATTAAATCTAACTAATAAGACTGATGAATTTTCTGAAAACTAGTTTTTTATAACATTTAAAAAAAAACTAGTTTTTCACAAGAGTTACTCTTAAGAATAGGCTAAAATAGCATTTTATCTATTTAAAAAAAAAAAAAAATTGGTTTCGCCCCCATGAGAGCTAAGATTTAAAAGAAAAAATCCTCTCTCTTTTGAGCCCTTGTTATTGTTGGAAAACTTTTGCAAAAATAGAATATAAATTGGGCTTTGCTTTATGTTATAATAGGGCTTGTGAAACCGAAACTGGGTAGGCTTAAACGTCAAAGAGCCCAAACTTAATGGGCCAGGGATTTAGTTATTGGCACTGGGTCTTTCAAGTTCTAAGAAAATCCAATTGAGTTTTGTTTTGAGCTTGGAAAGCCCAAGCTCATTAAGTCATGGCATTGGACTCTAGTAAAGTCCTCCTTATAAGGCCGAAAAACAATGGTATCCATAGTATAAATCACACTAGTGGAGTGGGTGAATAGTACTATAAACAGTTTCAAATGTCAAATTTTTCATTTTGTCCTCACTAAGTTGTCTCTTTTTCATTTTGCCCTTTAAAAAAAAAAATTTAATTAAAAAAAAAAAAACACATGTCCTCGAACACGGGCTTGTACTGGTAAGCCTAAAAAAGGAGTAGTCATCTTGCAATAAAATATACAAGATATATGTAGAAAAATATTTGTGCATATAAATATTCTATCACAAAATATAAACAATGTTGATGCACGAGCTAAATAGGCCTCACAATTTAAACATGTTACCCATTAACCTGCACCACCCACTAATTATCCGGTCTGATCTAGCCCGTTTAAATTAGCGGGTTGAAACGGGTCACTTGTAGCAACCCGCTAAGCTTAATGTGTCGATCCGACCAGTTTCAATTCACAAACATAAATAGTCATAGTTAATGAATCTAAGATAACTGAGCTTGAAAAATAAATGGATCGACCCACTCCAATCGCCGACCCGACCCATTTGACCCTGTTAAGATTAGTTGTTTTTTAATTGATGGAGTTCGATTCAAAAAGGGATTTCAAAAACAAGTCTAAGGTTGATTTGAATTCAAGACGGAAAATGAGAAATAGATTGAAGCTGTTTTGGAAACAAGAAGGAAAACACAAGAATAGGAAAGCTTGTTTCCTTTAGTGGGTTTAGTTTTTCGCTCAAGGTTTTGAAATCATTTTGTCTTAGGGTTTAGGCAGTATAAATACTCTTTTTTCTATGAGTGCGTCTGGGGAGAAACGCGTTTCTCCATCGCGTATGGAGAAACGGGGCTTATTATGTCGCGCGACGTAAGTAGCCAGTTTCTGGATATCCTTTACAAAGCTTCTGGATATCCAGAAGCTTTGAAATGGATAGCCAGAAGCTTTGTAAAGGATATCCAGAAACCAAGTATTTTTTCTGGATATCCTTTACAACTTCTGATATCCGTAGTTTTGTAAAGGATATCCAGAAAAATATTTGGTTTCCGGATATCCTTTCAAAGCTTCCTGGCTATCCTTTTCAAAGCTTCGAATATCCTTTCCAGAAAGCTTTGGATATCCGAAAGGCGATGAAGTGATATCCAGTTTTTGTGGCTAGGTATGTCGCACGACATAACAAGCCCCGTTTCTCCATAAGCGATTGAGAAACGCGTTTCTCCCCAGATTTTGTGTTTTTCTATAGAATTGTTTTTCATTCTAGTGTGATATTTTATCAATAGTTGTATGATTCAAGTTAGTATCTTCTATGGGGTCCATAGATTTTTTAGATTGTATTTATCAGTTCAATATATTCTCATCTGTTTCTCTAGATTAGGGTTGCATAATTGTGAATTTTTATGATCAATAATTCGTGCACATAATTATATCGTTTGTAATTGGTGATTCTGCATATTAATAATATTATTCTCCCTCTCCCGATTAGCGTAGCCAAGTTGGTGAATCACGTAAATACTTGTGTTCATCTGCGTATGTATGTTGTGATTATCCATCTTCTCTAATTCATGATATAACAAACCCGTTAACTTAAACAGATTGTAGCGATTAGATCTATTTCAACCTGTTAACCCGCCACAACTCGATTCGACCCAATTCAATCGCACAATTGCCAGGCCTAATAATAAATAATAATAAAGTAGATCTTACATTTGTAATGTGATTACTACGTGCACCACTATTTTGTTTACAAATATATGTAAATATTTTATATGGGTTCCCAACCAATATACTCTCTCCCTTTTTTATTAGTATCTAGTCTATCACCCGTGCGTTAAACCCACGGTCAAAAAACTTTGACAAATAACAGAAACTATGAGGGCAAATTTATACGGGAAGACTGAAAATCTAAGCAATCGAAGAGGAGTAGAGGACAATAGATGAGCAACACGTGCATATAAGTTTGGAATAAAAGAACCATATCAGGGTGAACCACAAAGTGAATTCACAAGTTACTAAATTTAAGCAAAAATCCAGCAATAAGTTCCTAATCATAGGTGAAAGAGAAAGGATTCTCAGCTATAATTTTAGAAAACTTTAGAGTCGTAAGCAACTATTATCAATTTCAAGAGAGCAAAAAATCAAATATTAAAAGAACAAAACTGCAATAGAAAGTTCTGGAAAGGGTAACAACACGCACCACCGACTTACTCGTATTTTCTAGAGAGGATTCTCAGTACAAATAGAGCTTCGTAAACTTGTTGATCTTGCAAATTATAGTTGACCCAGTGCAAAAGAGTAGGCCTTTGCTCTGGATAATCTGCGTGAATAATTGTCTTCAGGCACTCACCCAACTAAGCCCTATAAGCAAGCACAAATGAAATCATATACACATTGCCAGTGACAACAAATCCTAAATTGCGTATAGCCAAAGCTACTTTCTTATTTTTCACCTCAACAATGGCGGAACTTGGGCAATGAATACAAGAATGTTTTGCCTAACTAAGTCCTTATCACCGGGTAATATCTTTGACTGCTCATCTACATACGAGAAGATTGATTAAAGCAAGCCTCAGAATCTTGCAAAATAAATTCAAGCAAATCATGAATAAGCCTCAATATCCAAAAACAAAAAACGAATATCTATCGGGATCATGTGGGCACCAATTCTTTGCAATGAAGTTCTTGAATTGAATACTGACAACCTGACGTACACCCATATCGCAATTTCCATCTACAATGATCCGCAACGGTCTCACCAAATGCTGCGGCTGTGAATGTGTGCCCAAATTTTTTGTTTATTGGAATTCACGCGAGTTTGAAGACATCCGAGTTATTTGAAAAACGGAGTCGCCACGCCATTTTGATTACCTCAAAACTTTGAAAAAAAGGTTTTATGGGTTCGGAGGTTAAGTTACCCCTTGGGAAGAACGTTTGGCGTTCACCCAAAGTGCCTTGCCGGAGCAAGTCTCCCGAGATTTCATTAATCGTGTTTGCTTGCGTGCTTTCAGTGTGCATGTGTTTGAGAGTAAAAGGGAATGTCCCAAGTTATCTTCCTGACGTACAAACCATTTGTTGGTTGTCGCCGGGATTTCTTGGAATTTATGTATTTGGGATTATGATCCCGTCCTCATCTTATGACTTGTGATCATCGCATTTTAACCTCGGGACCCTCGGGACTTGCGTGATCGAGAGAATGACTCTCTTTTGGTCAAAGATGAGGTTCTTTAGGAAGGAATGTCCTTAGCCCATCAATCCTACGCTTTAAGACGGTCGAGCTCGTATAGAGGCTTCATACTCATTCTTAAGCGATAATCGGAGATATAGGGTTCAAGGTTATCCTTTTCCTAAAGAAATCATGAACCTTTGATGGAAGGAACGATGCAAAGATGAGAACTTTTACACCGGTCCGTTCCAAGGTTGGGGAAAAGGGGAAATGCATGTAAAAATGATACTTTAGTGAAAAGATGGCATTTTTGGAGTGTAAAGAATGTCTTTTGGTTGCAAGGGATGCCCTTTTGTGCAAAGAAAAGATTTTTATGTAAAGAATGTATTTTTATGTTGGAAAATAGCATTTAATGCACAAATGATGCATGAAAATGGCAAAGAATGATTTTTTAATGCAAAGTATGCATTTTGAGTATGAAAATGAGTTTTAAATGCAAAAGATGCATCCTTAATGTGAAAAGGGGTTTTTTTTTGAGTGCAAAGGATGCACCATTAAAGCAAAGATGTCATTTTGGTGAAAAAGATATCCTTTTAATGCAAATGATGTCGCTTCCGTATGCAAATGTTTTAGTTTAAATGCAGATTGGTGCATTAGAAAAGGAAAACATCAGATTGTAAACAAAAGATAAGGAGTCTCGCATACCGGCTATGTATGTCGCGCGACATAGGCCGCCTATGTCGCGTGACATAATAAGCCATTTTGCAAGCCTAAACAACCGAGATTTGCAGAGGTAACAAGGCACCAAAATGGTCAAGTTACTTCACAAACAAATCTCGTGAGAGCATGTTTATTGATAATGAACACTTCAAGAGGGTGTGGATATGAGGGATCCACACTCATCTTGAGTGTTCATGCAAAACCAAGTCAAAACAGAGATTTTATATGAAATGTAATGAAATAAAATGTGGATCTGGGTAATATGAAGCTAAAGCATGCAACTTTAATCAGAATACTACATTATCAATGCATGTAACACATAGATTTCATATTCAAAGGAAAATAGAGAGTGGAAAAGGGGTAGAAACTCGTTACCCTTGAAGATCCACAACTCCTATATCAAGTTAGATATAGGAGCCTTCTAGCGTCCTCTTCCGGAGACTGAGTTCAGGCCTTGGATCCTTGAGAACCTCGAGTTCTTGATGTATAGGAAGTGTGTGTGTGTGTGGGAAGTGTGTGTGTGATTAGTTTGGTAGGATTGAGGTGATTTGGGGGGTATGTGAGGAGAGAGGAGGCTTCTGGAGCGTATTCCCTATAGAGGGGGACTGAGGGGTGGAGGAGGTGTGTGTAAAATGAGAGGTGAAGGCCTCTATTTATAGGCAGCCTGCATGGGCTTGTTATGTCGCACGACATAACAAGCCATAACTGCTTTCCTTCTAGAAACATGCAAGGTGGCATGGTTCTAGAACTTTTCTGGCCGGTTATGTCGCACGACATAAGTAGCCACTGGATTCTTCTAGAAACATGCAAGGTGGCAGGTTTCTAGAAGGTTTCTCTGGTCGATTATGTCGCACGACATAAGTAGCCAGATCCGCTTCTTCTAGAAACGTGCAAGGTGGCGGCCTTCTAGAAGGGTTTTGGGATTTAAGAAAAACGTGTTTCTTAATCACCAAGCATTCCCTTCAGCCCTTAAAAGGCTTGGAGCAGCCCGGAATTGTTCCGAACTTTAGGAAAATCCGGGAATTACCGGAAAAATTACCGAAATTGCCGGAAAATTAACCGAAAGGCATGAGCCAGATTTGGGTACTTACAAGCCCCTCGGCAACGTCACTTGCGGGCGAGTGGGGTTGTCGATAGAAAAGGATCCAATCTCGGCGAATGTCGAGATGGATTGGGTGACCAAGGTGGTCGAGTGGTGGACCTTTCATGAAAGGCTACCTACGTATCCCTGAGGAATCAAGCCAGCCGTAGTTCAAGCATCACTAGATAGTTAGGAACGATGTCTAGGATCCTTGGGATTTTGACAATTCGGAGGTCACCTAAAGAAGCTAGAGCTTATGGCGCTATCTCTTTATGACGGAGATAGAGGTAACTTAAGTTGGGAAACTTGAGCGTACGTCACTATTCGCGGATAGTGGTAGCACAAGTTGGAATGACTTAGGCATGCGTCACTATTCGCGGATAGTGATAGCACAATTTGAAATGACTTGGGCATTCGTCACTATTCGCGGATAGTGGTAGCACAAGTTGAAATGATTTAGGCATGCGTCACTATTCGCGGATAGTGATAGCACAATTTGAAATGACTTGGGCATTCGTCACTATTCGCGGATAGTGGTAGCACAATTTGAAATGACTTGGGCATTCGTCACTATTCGCGGATAGTGGTAGCACAAGTTGAAATGACTTGGGCATTCGTCACTATTCGCGGATAGTGGTAGCACAAGTTGAAATGACTTGGGCATTCGTCACTATTCGCGGATAGTGGTAGCACAAGTTGAAATGACTTGGGCATTCGTCACTATTCGCGGATAGTGGTAGCACAAGTTGAAATGACTTGGGCATTCGTCACTATTCGCGGATAGTGGTAGCACAAGTTGAAATGATTTAGGCATGCGTCACTATTCGCTGGATAGTGATAGCACAATTTGAAATGACTTGGCATTCGTCACTATTCGCGGATAGTGGTAGCACAAGTTGAAATGACTGGGCATTCGTCACTATTCGCAGATAGTGGTAGCACAAGTTGAAATGATTTAGGCATGCGTCACTATTCGCGGATAGTGATAGCACAATTTGAAATGACTTGGGCATTCGTCACTATTCGCGGATAGTGGTAGCACAAGTTGAAATGATTTAGGTACGCGTCACTATTCGCTGGATAGTGATAGCACAATTTGAAATGACTTGGGCAATGCGTCACTATTCGCGGATAGTGGTAGCACAAGTTGAAATGATTTAGGCATGCGTCACTATTCGCGGATAGTGATAGCACAATTTGAAATGACTTGGGCATTCGTCACTATTCGCGGATAGTGGTAGCACAATTTGAAATGACTTGGGGCATTCGTCACTATTCGCGGATAGTGGTAGCACAATTTGAAATGACTTGGGCATTCGTCACTATTCGCGGATAGTGGTAGCACAAGTTTAGAGTTCCGACAATTCGGAGGTTGTCACCTAGTTTTGACAATTACGGAGGCCGTCACCTAATTGACGTTATTTCGTAGATTAAAAAAACTTGATGATTTTTGTAATGAAAGTCGGATGTATCCCGATAATTTTTGTAAAAGAAGTGAATTAAAAATGCTAAAGGCAAATAAAATGAGCCACGAGGGGGTAAACTTGTAAAATAAGCCTCTGGGGCATTGGAGGGAAAATTTGATTGAAAATGCCGTGGCACAAAGGACAAAACAAAGGCCTACGGGGACAAAATTTGTAAAATGGAGCCTTCAGGGCAAAATTGTAAAAACAAGCCACAGAGGCTTATTATGTCGCACGACATAATAGGCCAGTGAACAGCTTTCTTTAAAAATTCGCACAAATCGTCATTTTGAAAATTAATTGAACTTGAAATTGAGAGGGGGCGACAAAGTGAGAGAAAAGAGAGCGACATCGTAGAGGGAGATTCGAAAGAAATCAAGAGAAATCCAACACTTCTCAGTCCGATTCAATTGAAGAATGCCTCCTAGGCTCTATCCGACCAAGAGGGCTTCTCAACATGCCAACCTAGCTACTCGAAGAAAGGGGGTGCAAAGGAATCAACGGCCGTTTCTTCCGGAAGCACCAAGGGGAGATTTCTACCCACAGCTCGATGAGCATACTCGGATGTCACGAAGAAGGAAGAGGGAAGAAACCTAGGGTTTCTTGAAAATTTTTCAATTTGTGCGAATTTGATTTGAACTGAGTTTCTCTTCAGACTGCATTTGAACTTCATATGGATTGGCCTGTGAACATGAATGAATCTAGGAAATGTAATGCGTAAATGCATGCCATACATTGATCCATTTTGACCTACTTTTTGCTTGAGATGATTTCAAGAAATAGCACGAAATATTGATACTTGTGCCATGTTTTCTTGCAGGATTGCGCACCCGTGGCTCCCCGAGGTGATTGGGCAAGGCTATGGGATAGCTTGCCGGGCAGCCAGGAGCAAGTGGACTCGCCTAAGGGCCCGATTTACGCCGCCGGGCTAGGGCAATTTTTTGAGATGGCGAAGGCCATCTGGGGCACTCGTGAGGAGTGTGGATCTAGTGAGGGCATTCAGAGAGTTCTCGTGGGAGACCACTCACTCATTTCACTTCTCTTGGGGTGAGACGACACCACTCCGCTGGACTTTGCGGTCATCACAGATCGCCTTTTACGGATGAGCCGCTCTACATAGAGGAGCCTCGTACAGGAGTTGAGCCCCACCTATTGCCGATGATGATTTTATGGGCTTACTTGGTTTCGTTCCCTGATCAAGAAGGGGAATGGATATGAGTTGGGGGTGCTACATGGCCCGATTGAGGGGCAGAGCAGGACTACACCGTGGTAGATGATCCCGTTGAGAGCCGGCCGAGAGCCGAGAGATTGGCTAGA
The DNA here is from genome assembly GCA_022495995.1 of Adenophora triphylla var. japonica. Lineage (NCBI taxonomy): Eukaryota > Viridiplantae > Streptophyta > Magnoliopsida > Asterales > Campanulaceae > Adenophora > Adenophora triphylla. The sequence goes on along the minus strand of JAFEMH010001120.1, from coordinate 182,476 downwards.
GCTTTTGTATGGGTGGGCTTTTCCGACATGTGCCGTTCATCAACAAAGCCGCATCCACCGCTTTGATTTCACCGTTGAGCTGAGAGCCCGGGATACCTGGGGAATTTTTCCCCGGGGGAGGCAGCTTTAGCCGAGATGTATTTGGCCCTAGATGACGTCGCCGAGGGAAGGCGAAGTACTTCACCGCTTTCATCCGGCTTTCGAGGTATTCTCTCACCTTGATCTCTTTTCCTTAGCGCATTTCATTATATCCCTTGTTTTCCCTGTTTTGACTTCTTCTTCTCCTTTTCGTGCTCGGGCATACGAGTATTTTGGCCGTTATGAGTGGCAGTATCAAGGATGAGTTTCGCCACCACTTTTCCCGCTTCTTCGTCGGTGGACGAAGGATGCCAGAAATGCACTGTGACGCCGGAGGGCTCGAGGTGCAGGATTACCGCTTCTTATCATGATACGTTGACATGCCCGAGAGGGGTTCCACAGAGGATGAGCTTGTTCCCCCGGACTCGGCCGTTATGCCGCTCGGATTTAGGATCACGCCGCGCACTTCACAGCAGTGTCGCAAGCTACCGGTGGGCTTGTCCGGAGACGCCTTGTACTTGGGAGAGAGGGTGTATAGACAAAGATGGGCCGAATAAGCACGCTCGGATCCCCGATGATCCCCGCCTAGGATGTGGCCGCCTCGCCGCCTGGCGAATGTAGATGCTTGATCGTAGGCACGGCGGCACATCTTTACACACGGGAGGGGGACTATACTATGTACGTGGCCATGCATCTTCGCCCACTGCACTGTGGTTGGTTATGGTGCTCATAGCGCAGGCCTTCGACCGGCTACGTAGCTAGACCTCCTTTGCCCCGACTTTCATTGATTATCGTGGTGGCGGTCGCATGAGGCGAGCTCACATTGATATGTCCTGCACTCATCCTCATCCGGTGCTCCCGCGAGGTTCTAGATCCGTAAGTACCGTTCCTTACGCCTCTTTGGATTGCTTGCATCTCTTTTTTGTTATCAAGAACCGCATTCGACGCTTTTTATGTCTCGCTTGTAACAGTTCCCCGCCAAAGCTTACGTACATTTGACCAGTGGCATATACCGGCGCCGTGGGCATGATTGGCAAGCTCCGTAAAGGCATGAGTTTCGGAAGAATCGCGTTTGGCCACAGTGGTTCGATTGATATCTCTCCACCTCGGCCAACCGAGAAGGAAGAAGAGCCGCCCGATGACGTGGGCACCCGCGGGAGCACTAGAGGACCGACGCCTGACAAAGATCGCAAATGTGCCTCTTTACTGCACTCCATTGAGATTGACGATGATGATGAGGATGAGGATGGTGGAGCCGAGACGGCCACAGACTACGAGCTTGACTCTACCGTTATCACCGAGCTCGACGACTATTACCGCACGGAGACCATAGCCTACGAGGCACCTTCTGACGATCCCGACGATGAGCCGCAGGAGGCCGAGGATGACGACGAGGATGGAGATGAGGAGAGGATGATGAAGAGGGTGATGGAGAGGATCTGAGAGTAGCCCCTTTCCCTTAGACATTTATGACTTTTTTGGCTATTGTACCCCTTTGGGGAAAACACATGTTATTATTTTTTTTATGCACAACTTTTGGACTTGATCTACTTTGTATGTACAAATGGTTTGAATGGATGACTTGGATGAATTTTTAGCTTGTAAATGAATGCATGAGTGTATACGGGGTAAATGAACCATTCCCTATGCATTTGAGAGGTGAATGGATGGTATTTGCAGCTTTTGACAAGTCGGGGAGTGCCCTGGGGAAAGCAGAAGCCGCCGATGTCTCGATGTCCGATGTGGCTAGTTATGTCGCACGACATAAGTAGCCAACCGCGCTTTGTCGCGTGACATAAGTAGCCAAGACTCGCACTTCTCTTACCTTTCGACCTTGAACCGGAATTGCCGACACAAAGTTGGAATTGGGTGACCAAATAGGTCACAAACCCGGTCTCCTTGGGACAATGGCAAAGAGATATTGGCCCCTTAAGGATGGAAATGGGGTGACCTAGGAGGTCAAGCAACCAATCCTTCATAGAAATGTTCCAAATCAAAAAAGGGTGACCAATATGGTCATAAAATTGGACTTTTATGAAAAGCTTACGCACCATTGGAGAGTGGAGGAAGAAAAAGGTGACCAAAGTGGTCAGATGGCCGGACCTTTATGAAAGGCTACCTACGTATCCCTGAGGAATCAAGCCTTGATCGTAGTTCAAACTTTACCTAGACAGCTAGGAATGATGTCTAGGATTTTCGACGTTTTGACAATTAGGAAACTGTCGCCTAGAGTTATCTCGAAGGCACTTTTTGGGAGAAAATGTTATCATTAGCAATTGGCACGTTACTTGAGCCTAGGGGTGATTTTTTTCTGGAAACATGGTAGGGACTGGGTTTGGATATACATATGGAATGTATTTGGGAATTGTTTGAGACGGGTTTCAAACAAGTGGGTCAGTATCCCTGGGCGCGGACCGAACCGTTGCCGTTGTCAACGTGGGCGAGAATTCCTTCTTGGGCCGAGACTCGGGTTTAAACCTCGGGTCTTGACTAAGGTCCTTTTCTTAAACTCGGCGCTTGAAGCCGATGCCGATGTGCTTTACAACCAAAGCGTATGTTGGAGTGACCAAACCTTTCTTCTAGGGATGGATATGACTTATCTGAGTCCTGGCCGGAGGAAAAACTTTCTCGCAAAACCCCATGTCTTACTAAAGCCAGGAAAGATCCTTTCATTTGGCAAAGCCCCGTTGAATGAGCCGAGCAAGCGAAGTGACTTGGCGAAGCCTCGCCCGGTGACCTAACAAAAATCCCAATCCGATTGGTATTGCGAACGTGATTCTCGAAATTGATCTCGACTCAAGACCGAATCCATCTAGGGACCTAGTGAAGAACCCGATATGAACCCTAAACATGGCTAAAGAAGCCCCAGCTTTAAAGGAATGATTTGGCAAAGCCCTGCATCGGAAGAGTTTCGAGGCGCCCTAATGCGAATTGTAGCGTAAGAGGGAAAACCTATCCTTTTTCTTTTTTTTTTTTTATTTCTATTTTTTTAGTCAACCAAATAACCTTAAGGAGACGCAGACAAAGAGAAGAATTTTAGGAAGATATGTACATGCAGGGGCATATTTTTCAAAAGGTGGGAATAATCCCGATTTTGTATTATTTTGATGGCCTTATTCGATGTAGGCACAAAACTCGCTTAGGTTTGACTCTTTTGAGAGAGCATAAGCGTAGAAAGGTTGGTAAAAGTGTATGGAAGCCCCCGCCGATAGAAAATTAGTGTTTAGCTCTATCTTTCCTAAAATGTAGAAAAAGAAGACTTGTCAAGACATCTCGAAAACTTGCTTTATTTACAATGATCACAAGATTGCTTAAAACCCTTTATTGATGTTCGGGTTATTCAACCGCTAATTTCGATATGAACAAACATTCTTATTAATCATGAGGAGAAAGTCAACCAATGTCGCGGATCAAGGTTGGCCGGGTGTGAAAGAAAGGTTTGTGTATAAGGAGGTCATTGATGAGACCGGGTTTTCTCGGGATTTGACTGTGTCCATGGGAGAGGTCATTTGATGAGACCAGGTTTTCGGTAATTTGGATATGCTTATGACCGGACCATTGCCGGTTGCCTACGTTCCCCTCATTGTGAGGAGCTCAGTCGCCGTAGTTCGGCCTTGGCCTGACCGTTTTGGGAAATGGGATTTGTGGTTCCTTTAGTGAAAAGGCTAGGATGAGAAGATCGGATGATGAGGCACGGGCCTCGGGATGATTCCTTGACCAAGTCATTCTTGGACGGCCGCTTCAATTGCTTTCTCGATTCTCGTCTTTCATCGGGGAGAAAGGACTTGCATATGCCTAAAGGCTCATGAAATGCTTCGCTTTTGCTTCGACCGCCCCATTGTTATCGACAACTTTCATTCTTTGAGCTTTGATTTTGCCCGTCCGTCAAGCTTTTGATGGGCGGTGCCGGGTCCTTGGCCTCATTTTCTTTTTCTTTTATTTTTATGTGCAACCCCGTTTTTTGCCTAGACCGCCCTTTTTTGGGATTTTCAAATTAGCCGGGCATTACTCTTTTTGCACTAAGATTTTTTTTTCTTTTTTTTTTATGTGCAACCCCGTTTTTTGCCTAGACTCGCCCTTTTTTGGGATTTTCGCCTAGCCGGGTATTACTCTTTTTGCACTACACACATTTTTTCTTTTTCTCTTTTTTTTTTTTTATTTTCTAGAGCACCCGAGGACCAAGGCGAGCCCCGCGCTTGAACATTCTTGATACCCTTGAAGTCTAAGCCAAGCCCCTAGGTTGTTGTCGACACGGGGTCAATCTTTCAAGCCGAGTGGCCTTTTTTGTCGTTCCTTGATGTTGTCGCCGTCGTTGACTTGGTCAAGATGAAGGTGGACATGGTTTGGGAAAGTGTATGGCTTTGATGAAGGCCTTTGTGGGGTAAGGAAAGTGTATGGCTTGATGGCATTAGTTGACTTTCTCACACCGATTAATCGTAACGTTAATTATTTCGAGAGATTGTTCGTTGAGCAATGCAAGTGATCATATAAAATAAAACCATTTCATTAAATGTAATGTAGGTGTGCAAATAATGTCTTAAGTCTAGCAAGAAAAGAAGAAGACTCTTTTATAGAAAATTGAAGATTCAATACAATGTCCGTAGAGGACTTAATTGAAAGGAAAAAATACTAGGACCTACGAAGGTTGACCGAGAGACTATTTTTCTTTTTCTTCCTTTTTTTTTTTTTTTTTTTTTTTTTTTTTTAAGGATAGGTAAACCCTAGTCTAGCTACTCTTCACGGGTTGGACTCGCCAGGAGCTTGAGCTTTCCTTCGTAGATCGCCCACCGAATTTCTTTCTTCACCTCCACACACTTGTCCGTCACATGACCATAATGCTTGTGGTACTCACGTAACTTGGCCCCGTCAACTCTACTTGGGTTTCTTGGCTTATGATTCTCGAGAGGTGTGAGAAGGCTTCGTTTCACCAAATCGTTGAAAACTTTGCTCATGGGCATCCCAAAATCATCAGCCGACGTTTCGACCTTGCACTTCTTGAATTGACCTCTTGTCATAACTTTCTCGTCTTTGGCCCATGGAGGTTCTCAAGCTTCCCATCTTCTATCAACTTTTGGATCTCATGCCTCAAAGCGGTGCAATTGTCGTTGTTGTGCCCATGGTATTGATGGAAGCGACGGTTTGGTCTCATCCAACCGATACCGGGGTTCCCGGGCTTCCAATTCTCCAAAGGGCTTTATCAGCTTTTTCTTTCACTAGCTCTTCCGTAATCTTGCTTAAAGGCATCTCTCGTATTGTTAAAGTGAAAGGAGCGAGGTTTTCTGGGACCTTGTTATTCTCAAGACTCGATTCCCATTGTCCAATTGGTTCCACCGTTGGATTTGGTCAAGGAAGCCGTGACATTCTTTCCTTTGTGAGGTACCGGTGCCGAGCCGATACGTTGCCGCTGGTATTGGGTTATGCTCGGTGGAGTCATTTCTTTGCCCGGTCCGACATCTCGGGTCAAGGGAGTATTGATACTCATCATGAGGTCAAGCTTCTCTTGCATCCGTTTCACTTGCTCCATCAACATTGCCACATAGGGGTCAACGGGGACTCTTGGGCTATCGGAATCGGCAACATGTGACTTGTAGTAGCGAACCGACGGCCGAATTCATTAAGTCCTAGGTAACAAATGAAAACTCGGTTCATCTTTTGGCAACTCATGATCACATTCAAAGGGTATAGGGGCTTTAACATAGCCACATATCTCAAACCGATTATGTGAGGTTGGAGCATAAACCGGCAGTATTGCCGAGACCGAGGGATAAGTGGGGTGAAGTTCAATCCGTTCGAGGAGCCGAGGGCGATGGGGCCCCGATGAGCCGGGATGTTGGAAAGGACCGAGGAGAAGTGGTCCTTGGCAAGGGATCATATGTGGATGGAGGAAGGTATTGGTTATAGGCCGGGGAACCGAGATGGCTACTTCGGAGTCTCATCTTCGACCACTACCAGCAGAACCGTTGACTCAATTGTTACTTGGACTCCATTGCGTGAAGAGCACCGATAAGCAATGACAAATGCTCTTCATGAACCTTCCGGGCATTTTCCAAAGCCAGACTAACTCTTCCTTCCTAATCATCCGATTTCCCATACCCTCACCGTTTTCTCGTCAAACCGCCATTCCGACTCTCCGAGCCGATGAACCTGTCCGAACCGAAAAGCCGCCGACCCAAGACTCTCGCTCACTTCTTTTTCACAAGGGAAAGGGATAGGCAAGGTTTAGACTCGGGATAGGTAAGGTTTAGACTCGAAGGATAGGTAAGGTTTAGACTCGAAGGTAAGTGTTTAGACTGAAGGCTCAAGTAACATGCCCTTATCGCTTTAACTTTTGCTCGAAACGCATTTTCTCCTAATCCTAATTGATCGGAAAAGATGAGACCTTGAAAGGTCAAGATTGGAAGTAGAGATCGGACCGAAGGGGGTCACGATTAAGGATTTGACCATGAAAGGTCGAGATGGGAAATCGAAAATTGGACCGAGGAGGTCTCGATTAGAGATTGACCATGAAAGGTCGGGATAAGAAAATCAAAAAATCGGACCGGAGAGGTCTCGATTAGGGATTTGACCATGAAAGGTCGGGATGAGGAAATCGGAGATCGGACCGAAAAGGTCTCGATTAGGGTTTGACCGTGAAAGGTCGGGATGAGGAAAACGGAGATCGGACCGAAAAGGTCTCGATTAGGGATTTCAGATATAGGAACATGCAATTATGATTACACTAATTGTTCAAGTTTACTTAAAACAATGTCTTTTATTTATTTCTATTTGGTTGGAAAAGGGGTTTGCCCTTCTTTTTCGCAACTACTCTAGATCCCGGATCGCCGGGTTCCGTCACTACGTCTATAAGCCCCTCGTATTCCACCCGTATTTCGACCTCCCAGGTGGTGGACACCCGGCGAGGGTCCTATAGGGCACGCGGATCCCACCAACCGAGAGTAAAGAACGCTCCTAACGGGTCTAGCGGGTCATAGGACCTTTCAACGCACGAGCGATGCGGATTATAGTCAAGGCAATACCGGAAAGTCTCGTCTCTCGCCTTGACGGATCTTGACAGAGTTTCGCTTGAGCGAATGACGTTTTGACTTTCGGTAATGTCCGAGAATATAATAGGCATGGGTCGGGCGGCAAAAGCCGGATGACACAAAGGTCACATTGAACTTCGTTGCATACGCAAAGGCGTGAGTCGAATCGAAGTCAATGCCTGGCCAAGATCTTGCCAATTTTTCCTTGTCGGAATTTTGGCAGAGCTTCGCTTGAGCGAAAGATCTTTTGATTTTTTGGCAAAGACTTGGTCTCGACTCTTACGCATTCCGTGCGGGTCAAGGTCAATAGTCAATGTCTGAGTCAAGATCCCACCGATTTTTCCTTGTCGGAATTTCTAATTTCGCTGAGCGAAAATCTTGGCTTCCGTTATGAGCTAAGGCTTCGACCTTTACGTGGGTATGCAATCGGGCTATATGACACGGACTAGACCAAAACCAACCAAAAGTCACGGTTTTTGAAACGTGTGACACCTGACCGTGCATTGGTCGACACCGGCCGCCATGGGGAGGCTTGGGATGATTCCGTGCGCGCCCGGGAGCATCGTAAGGCCGTCCGTGATCGCACCGGAACCACCCTCGGGTTTGAAGGACGTGCGTGCAAAAAAGTGTACAGATATATCAGTGCGCGTAGTGTGCGGTCTCCTAAAAATGTTCCTTTGAGTTAAAACAGAGATTTTCATAAATGTGTTTTAAAGGAATGATTTTCGGGACGGGAAAATGCAACACATAAGCACGTAAATTTTCTCGGGAGCCCTGCCGCCATGGAGCCGAGTAGCCCCAAGCCGCTAGGACTCGCCAGATTAACCATGATTTTTCCCGGTGGAATTGCCACCGAGGTCGCCCGGTCGAATCCAATGAGGATTGAGCCGCACGACCGCATGGATCAATTTTCCGTGTTCCACTCCTTTTGCTATTTTTCGGGTTATTTCCCGTTCAAAGTATGCACAGATTCCAAGATGCAAATGATGCAATGCATGGTAAAGAAAGCAAGCACGATTAATGAAATCGGCGATGGGAGTCTAACCCGCTCACAGGGAAAAGCTTTCTTCTATAATTTTTCTTAAAATTATTTTTTTTCGAAAAAGGGATACTGGTACGTGGGATTGTTAAACCACCTTGTTATCCCAAGCCCCGGGTTAGGAGCGATACAGAAGGGTAAGTGGGGTCCACCTATATACCAAGTATCGATTTTTGTTTTGAAAATAAAGCTTTTCTCCTTTGGGTATTCCTCAAATGAGTCGCCAAACTCGTGAATGTGTGCCCAAATTTTTTGTTTATTGAATTCACGCGAGTTTGAAGACATCCGAGTTATTTGAAAAACGGAGTCGCCACGCCATTTTGATTACCTCAAAACTTTGAAAAAGGTTTTATGGGTTCTGAGGTTAAGTTACCCTCGGGAAGAACGTTTGGCGTTCACCCAAAGTGCCTTGCCGGAGCAAGTCTCCCAAGATTTCATTAATCGTGTTTGCTTGCGTGCTTTCTTTGTGTGCATGTGTTTGAGAGTAAAAGGGGAAATGTCCCAAGTTATCTTCCGGACGTACAAACCATTTGTTGGTTGTCGCCGGATTTCTTGGAATTTATGTATTTGGGATTATGATCCCGTCCTCATCTTATGACTTGTGATCATCGCATTTTAACCTCGGGACCCTCGGGACTTGCGTGATCGAGAGAATGACTCTCTTTTGGTCAAAGATGAGGTTCCTTAGGAAGGAATGTCCTTAGCCCATCAATCCTACGCTTTAAGACGGTCGAGCTCGTATAGAGGCTTCATACTCATTCTTAAGCGATAATCGGAGATATAGGGTTCAAGGTTATCCTTTTCCTAAAGAAATCATGAACCTTTGATGGAAGGAACGATGCAAAGATGAGAACTTTTACACCGGTCCGTTCCAAGGTTGGGGAAAAGGGGAAATGCATGTAAAAATGATACTTTAGTGAAAAGATGGCATTTTTGGAGTGTAAAGAATGTCTTTTGGTTGCAAGGGATGCCCTTTTGTGCAAAGAAAAGATTTTTATGTAAAGAATGTATTTTTATGTTGGAAAATAGCATTTAATGCACAAATGATGCATGAAAATGGCAAAGAATGATTTTTTAATGCAAAGTATGCATTTTGAGTATGAAAATGAGTTTTAAATGCAAAAGATGCATCCTTAATGTGAAAAGGGGGTTTTTTTTTTTTTAAGTGCAAAGGATGCACCATTAAAGCAAAGATGTCATTTTGGCGAAAAAGATATCCTTTTAATGCAAATGATGCTGCTCTGTATGCAAATGTTTTAGTTTAAATGCAGATTGGTGCATTAGAAAAGGAAAACATCGATTGCAAATGAAAAGATAAGGAGTCTCGCAACCGGCTATGTATGTCGCGCGACATAGCCGCCATGTCGCGTGACATAATAAGCCATTTTTGCGTAGTTTCCAAACAACCGAGATTTGCAGAGGTAACAAGGCACCAAAATGGTCAAGTTACTTCACAAACAAATCTCAGAGAGCATGTTTATTGATAATGAATACTTCAAGAGGGTGTGGATATGAGGGATCCACACTCATCTTGAGTGTTCATGCAAAACCAAGTCAAAACAGAGATTTTATATGAAATGTAATGAAATAAAATGTGGATCTGGGTAATATGAAGCTAAAGCATGAAACTTTAATCGAAATACTACATTATCAATGCAATGTAACACATAGATTTCATATTCAAAGGAAAATAGAGAGTGGAAAAGGGGTAGAAACTCGTTACCCTTGAAGATCCACAACTCCTATATCAAGTTAGATATAGGAGCCTTCTAGCGTCCTCCTCCGGAGACCGAGTTCAGCCTTGGATCCTTGAGAACCTCGAGTTCTTGATGTATAGGAAGTGTGTGTGTGTGTGGGAAGTGTGTGTGTGATTAGTTTGGTAGGATTGAGGTGATTTGGGGGTATGTGAGGAGAGAGGAGGCTTCGGAGCGTATTCCCTATAGAGGGGACTGAGGGGTGGAGGAGGTGTGGTAAAATGAGAGGTGAAGGCCTCTATTTATAGGCAGCATGGGCTTGTTATGTCGCACGACATAACAAGCCATAATCGTTTCCTTCTAGAAACATGCAAGGTGGCATGGTTCTAGAACTCTCTCTGGCTGGTTATGTCGCACGACATAAGTAGCCACTTCTGGATTCTTCTAGAAACATGCAAGGTGGCAGGTTTCTAGAAGGTTTCTCTGCTGATTATGTCGCACGACATAAGTAGCCAGATCTGGCTTCTTCTAGAAACGTGCAAGGTGGCAGCCTTCTAGAAGGGTTTTGGGATTTAAGAAAAACGTGTTTCTTAATCACCAAGCATTCCCTTCAGCCCTTAAAAGGCTTGGAGCAGTTCCGGAATTGTTCCGGAACTTTAGGAAAATCTGGGGAATTACCGGAAAAATTACCGAAATTGCCGGGAAAATTAACCGAAAGGCATGAGCCAGATTTGGGTACTTACAGCGGCGCAAACTGAAACAAAACACAAGAGCAAACCATCAATTCAGCAATCAGACTATGCTAAAAAAATCGAGTATCAAAATGTTTTCATCCCACAATTGAACACATATTTCAACAACCACTAAACCAGATAGGATACAGGTGAGCCCGAATTACATTCTCAGACAATAAGTTATCAACTTTCACCATATAAATTAATCTAAAAAGCAAACCATCAATTCAACAATCAGACTATGTTAAAAAATCCAGTATCAAAATTCAAAATGTTTTCATCCCACAATTGAACACATAATTGAACAACCACTAAACCGGATAGGATACAGGTAAGCCCGAATTATATTCTCGATCAATCATTTATCAAATTTCAACATATAAATCAATCTAAAAAGTAAAATTAGCACACAAAGAGAGAGAGATAGAGAGAGAGAGAGCATTAATTCAACAATCAGACTATGTTAAAAAATCCAGTATCAAAATTCAAAATGTTTTCATCCCACAATTGAACACATAATTCAACAACCACTAAACTGGATAGAATAAAGGTAAGCCCGAATTACATTCTCGGTCAATAATTTATCAAATTTCACCATATAAATCAATCTAAAAAGTAAAATTGGCACACAATAAGAGAGAGAGAACGTACCTGAGAGAATGTGTCGATGAGCTCAGATGCAATTGAATGTGTATATTTGGGGGAAATTGACAAAAACGATTGTAAAATTGTTGTAGCCATGGCAAAAGAAAGAAGTGGAAGAGAGAGAGAGAGAGAGAGGCGTCGACCATGGAAGAAGAGCGAGAGGGGCGGCCACAACCATGGCAGAAGAGGGGGGATGCGACGACGGCATTTGTAGAAGAGAGCAAGAATCTTTTCGTGGGAAGAGGGGGTTTTGGATTTTTGACAGTCATGCCGGAGAGGGAGTAGAGAGATATCGAGAAGAAGAAGAGGATATACGGAATATAAAACGTCTTTGGCAGTCAAGTCGGGTGAGCGAAAGAGAAGAGAGAAGAGATGAGAGAGAGAGCGGTGGTTACCATGGAAAAAGCGAGAGGTGGCGACAACCATACGCGACGACGCTTGTGGAGGGCGGGGTTGTTTGGGGTTAATGAAGCGAGAGGGAGTGGAGGCTGGAGAGATCGAGAAGAAAGATGGAGAGGCTGAGAGAGAGAGAGAGAGAGAGAGAGAGAGAGAGAGAGAGAGAGAGAGAGAGAGAGAGAGAGAGAGAGAGAGAGAGAGAGAGGTGTTTTGTGATAATTTTATGCTAATGTATCTGGACCAAATGTTGTCCAGATGAGAGTTTGAGCGGGAAAGTGTTCCAAGTGACTTCACTCTTTATATAGTAATAGATATGCAAATTTATTTTAATCATTCGAAATTAATCAGCAAAATTTCAGAATTGAAATGAGACATACTTCTAATACTCATAACAATTATCCAATTACTTCAATTTATCTCTTGATATAATCATGTAAAAAGATATTTGGGCCTATACAAATGTATGAATCCCAACTCAACAAATACGGATTGAAGGTTTAAAAATAGGCCCAAAATAGGATAAAGATAATTAATCGACTTAATTAAGAGTATTAGCGGAACCGAAACTAGCTAGAAGCCTATTAAAGCCCGTCGCTAGATTAAAGTAAAATAATCTAAAGGCAAAAATCTCGAATAAGTATGTTTATATCAAACGGAAACATCAAGGTTGCCGCCTTACCATAGTGCCGCTTTATCATGATGGTCGCCTACAGGTGACATTTGGATCAGCAGTTATATTGCATAAGTTGCCAAGGACGTTACACTTGGGCCCACAAAATCTGTTATAATGATAGTCATCTGTCAGGAAAAAAGGGGTGTCTCCACTATTTTGGGTGCATATGCACACTCAATGGATGAACGACACGTGTCCAATAGCATGTGACCTACACATGATATTAATGAGTAAATAAACAACATCAGAAAGTGAATTGAGTAAGTTCTCTAAGTACATTTCTGCAGAATTTCTAAGCTTCCATTGTACTCTCTTGTTTTCTAGATCTTTTACTTATCTTCACACCGGAGGGGCTTTGCTGGAGACGCCCCCAGACTAGTTTACGGGTGCTTTGTGTGTAGGAGACCACGAAGAAGACGTCAGAGTATCCACAGCTGGACTTCCTATTTTCAGGCCCGTGCAACCATTTTTTGATGAAGCATTAGTTGGTTCCGTTGCCGGGACCTGAATTTCTTCTTCGTTTGTTTCGTCCTTGCTTGTTCTCGTTCTTGAAACCCAGAAACCCATAAAAACAATACCAAAATGGTTCATGACAAAGGAACCCCTTCAAAAACTATACCAAACAGTAACCTGGCCTTGGCCACACCAAACTTGCGTAGTGAAGCCTTTGTGCCTGTTGGGTCAGGCCTGGAGGGTAGAGCACATTCGACAGATACGGAGTCTACGGTGCGGTGTAGGAGGGAGCGGGAAGATATAGAGCGCAATGAAGGCAGGAGGGCGAGATGTGGCAGGCAAGATCCTTTACCCCTTGTAGATGATGAAGTTAGAGCGGAGGCAGACATAATTAGATCAAACAATGAATTGTTGCTACAAATTCTCACCAACAACAACAGACTCATGGAAATGAGGCAAGAGCCCACTCAGATCCCGCAAAATGTTTTGGGGAGAACAGCTGGAAATAGCTCGACAATGGAGCAAGCTGTCAGCCAGAGTGTGTCTAGCAGGGAGGATAAGTGAGAGAGTGACATTCTGCCACCTAAGGACAGGCCAAGGGTAGAAAGGCGAGAAGTCACCAAGGCGTGATCCGAGGGAGCAGTGGGGAAGAGGAGGTCTCAAGAGATTGTTGAAGATGGAAAAAGGAGGAAGGTGTATTACCAATCTACTAACTCGCGAGATTCATCCTATTATTATGAGTATGATGGGGGATGAAATAGATAGTGGATCTACCATGGATAAGACATACAAACCAAGTCGCTCGAGGCTTTCAGAAGGAAGGTCGCGTCATTCAGAAAGATCTCATGAAGACAAGGAGATTAGACGGCATAAGAAGGTTGAGAAAAAGGAGGAGGACCACTAGAAGAAAGAAATGGCGAAAAGGATCAAAGAGCTGGAAGCGGGAAATAAAACAGAGGAAGACAAGGATTCTTACTTAACACCTTTTGTGAAGGAGATTCATAATGCTTACCCAGATCCAACTTTCCGCATGCCATCATTGTCTGAATATTCGGGGAATAAAAGAGCGAGAATCCATGTTGGTGGTTTTGAAGTGACGATGTCCATGCTCACAAAAAGTGAAGCAATTTTATATAGGGCGCTGGATAGTACTTTGATTGACCATGCTCTGTAGTGGTTCCTTACTCAACCCACGGAGTCAATCACGGGCTATCAAGACTTAAAAGGAAGTTTTTGGCTAGATTTAATAGTCAGTTATACTGAAATATTCATGAAGGTGGCCAATCAGATTTCAGACATAGAGCAAAGCAACATCATCATGCTTTAGAATGCAAGTTTATTGCGGGGCCACTCCAAGCGAGAATTTGGGAGATTGCCTGAAACCGTCAGCGAGTTGTATGAGCGGGTTAGAGGATATTGTGGAGGAGATGATAATGATGAGGTACCTGTGATTCCCGCATCAACATCTGCAGCAAGAAAGAGTGTGAAGGAAAGGATTGAATATGTGAAGGAAGAAAAAGAAGGGCATAAAGGAGGTCGCAGTGGTGGCCAAGGTGGAAGAGGAGGTGGCCGCGGAGGAGGCCGTAGGCCAAGAAAGATTGTGAAGTTTGTTAAGTTAAACACCAAGCGCAGCGAGATACTAAAGATGTTTCATTTGCCTACAACTTTTCCAATGCCAGAGACAGGAGCGACGCTCAGAGATCAAAATAGTTTTTGCGAGTATCATCAAGCGAAGGGGCATGCTACGGATGATGGTTATAATTTGAAAAGGGTGATTCAGATGAAAATTGATGATGGTGAGTTAGAAGAATATGTTGAGAAGGAAGGAGGACAAGTGACGAGGGATGAAAGAAATCTGATTGACGTTATTCAAGATTCAACCCCAAGCATTTCTCAACTTGACAACCAAATCATGACTTTGTCACACAGTTTCAACATACTAGAATACCCGCCAAATGAGGATAGGGTGATAAGTTTTTCAAGGAGAAAATTGGCAAAAGAATTGACTGATCATGGAAGTCAGCCTGTAGTGATTACAATCTATTAGGGAAACAACATCGGCCAACGGGTGTTATTGGATTCTGGAGCAAGCCGTAACATTTTGTATTATGATGCCTTCAAGAGGATGAATTATACTGAAGCAAACATGATACCCGACAATGGCTTATTGCAAGGTTTCACAAATCATATAGTGAGAGTGAAGGGGACAATTGCTTTGGCTGTAGAGATTGGGGAATGGAGATTCGCTAGAACTCGAACGGTGGAATTCATGGTAATTGACTTAGTTTCTCCCCAAAATGCCATAGTTGGAATTTCGTTTACGCAAAGCTTTGAGATGGTGGTATCTATTCCCCATCAAAGAGTGAACCTACCCCCAACGACATTGGGAGTTTGAAGAGCGGGGCAATCACTGTCATCAGAAAAAGAGAGAGATGCAAGGAAGCGGCAAGCACTGCTCATGACGACAAAACCAGCAGCTCGTCCATTGCACATTAATATGATTGCCGCAGTTGAGGAGGAGATAGATTGGGAGGAGACAGAAAGCATGAGAAACAACATGGCAATCATAGAAATGGCGACAGTTGTGGCATCAGAAGGCGAAGAGATGGAGGTTGATGAAAGGCTAGAAATGGAAGAAGTGGTTGAACAGTTTGAATCAGAAGCCGCTGGCGAGATGAATGTATCGATGGAATTAGTAAGCTTAAGCCCAACCTTAAGTTGTGCGAGGGCTGTCAGACTTGTACAAGTGGAGAAGCCTATAATAGAAGAAATTGAAGAATGTGAGGAAATTGAAGTGGAGACTATGGACAGGCGGCCAACAGGAAATGTCTTGTAAAAAAATGATGAGGAGGTTCTCGACAATGGTAAGAAAAGAAAGAGAATTGAAGTTGATACATTGCAAGTGCGAGATGCGCCTGATATTCAAGCTTTGGAAGAGTTAGAGGAAGTAGAAATTAATGATAGTTTCCCCGAACAAAAGATTAAAATTGGGAAGCAATCGTCAAAGGTGGTGCGAGAAATCTTGGTTGTTTTTTTAAGCAAAGCCTAGATGTATTTGCTTGCCAGCCTGAAGATATGAGAGGGGTAGATAAGAATGTCGCCATGCATTATCTGAACGTGGATCCAAATGTAGAGCCATTCAAGCAGAAAGTTAGATATTTGTCGGTGGAGAAGGAAAAGGCAGTCTTGGAAAAAGTTGAAAAATTGTTAAAAGCAGGAATTATAGAAGAAATTCAATACCCAATTTGGTTGGCTTGCCCAGTTATGGTGTTGAAAGCAAACAAGAAGTGGACAATGTGCATAGATTTCACTGATCTGAATACGGCCTGCCCAAAAGAATGTTATTCTTTGCCAAAAATTGACAAGTTGGTGGATTCCATTGTAGGGCACAAAGTATTTAGCTTCATCGACGCCTACTCAGGCTACCATCAAATTAAAATGGCAAAAGAAGACAAGGCGAAAACCGCGTTCAGAACACTAAAGGGAAGTTTTTGCTATAAAATGATGTCGTTTGGCTTGAAGAATGCTGGGGCGTCATACCAGCGTATGGTCAATGAGGTGTTCAAGTCACAAATTGGAAGGAACGTGGAGGCATATATTGATGACATGGTGATCAAATCCAAGGAGTGCGACCACCTGGAGGATCTTGCTGAAACCTTTAATAGCCTAAGGAAAAAATCGATGAAATTGAATCCCAGCAAGTGCACTTTTGGGGTACATCGGGAAAATTCTTGGGTTTTCTGGTGAACAGAAGGGGAATAGAGGCCAATCCCGAAAAGATACAGGCTTTACTTGACATTTCGCCACCTAAAACAATTCGCGAGATTCAACGCTTGAATGGAAGGATCATTGTCTTGGGGCGCTTCATTTCTAGATCGGCTGAAAGGTGATTGCCCTTTTTCAAAGTCTTAAAAGGTGGACATAAATTTTTGTGGAGTAAGGAATGTAATGAAGCGTTCAAACAGATGAACAATTATTTGGGGAAGCCGCCATTATTGTGTAGCCCAGTTGAAGGTGATGAGTTGTTTATGTAGTTGGCGGCATTTGATTATGGAGTCGCAACATTACTGGTGAAGGAAGATGAAAATGTTCAAAAGCTAGTATATTATGTTTACAAGGCATTGAGTGAAGTGGAGGCAAAATATTTTAATGTAGAGAAGTTGGCGTACGCCTTGATGATTGCCACCAGAAAGCTAATGGCCTATTTCACTTCTCATACAGTGACAGTCTTGTCTTATGCTCAATTAAGGAAGATTCTCCAACAGCCTGATACGGCGGGAAGGCATTGAAATGGTCTATTGATTTAACTGAGTTTTACATCAAGTTTCAATCCTGCAAGGTGATAAAGGCGCAGGCGTTGTCAGACTTCATTGTTGAGACTTCATTTACAAAGTCACAGGCAGAGTTGGTAGAGGCGGCAACCAAGGGAAAGATGTCCAAGAATGTGGTTCCTAGTTTAATTGAGGCAAAAGAGAGACTGCCCAATTGTTGGAGCATCCATGTTGATGGATCTTCAGCGAAGGATAAGGGTGGAGCGGGAACATGCTAGTGTCTCCGGATGAAAATTGCAGATATGAAAGGGCGTTGAGATTCAAATTTCCCGTTTCAAATAACCAATCAGAGTATGAAGCTCTAATTGCGGGAATCGAGCTAGCCAGAGACATAGGCATGACAAATATTATCATTCATTCGGACTCCCAGTTAATTGAAAATCAGGTAAAAGGAGAATATGGAGTACTTCATCCAGTCTTGGTGAAATATTGCGACATGGCAAGGAGCATCTTAAAGAGTTTCGAGTTCTGTGAGTTGGTGCAGATTGATAGATCTGAAAATGCAAGAGTTGATATGTTAAGCAAGTCCGCGGGAAAAAATGTCCAAAACTCGTTGAAGGGAAGTTCCCGCCCTATTAGGCACCCCCAAAGCTTAAAATGATGAATGGAAGTTGGTGCCCTAGTAGGCACCCCCCAAAGCTCAAAATAACGAATGGAGGTTGTCGCCCTGTTAGGAACCTCCAAAAGCTTATAAATATGAAGGGAGGATGATGAAGGCAAGGGAGGTTACCGCCCTAGTAGGCGCCCCCAAAATATGATGAAGATCAGGGAGGTTGCCGCCCTAGTAGGCCCCCCCAAAATATGATGAAGGCCAGGGAGGTTGCCCCCTATTAGGCACCCCCAAAATATGATGAAGGTCAGGGAGGTTGCCGCCCTAGTAGGCACCCCCAAAATATGATGAAGGCCAGGGAGGTTGCCGCCCTAGTAGGCATCCCCAAAATAATGCAGCTGAGGCATCCTAACCGACCGATAGGGATGTTTCCGCTCTAGTAGGTAGGGGTGCAAGTGGTTCGGTTCAAACCGCGGTTCGGAACCTAACCAAACCAAACCATGCGGTTTAGTTCGATTTTCAAGCAATAGTGGTTTGTTTCGGTTCCAAAAATTGTCAAACCGTGTGGTTCGATTTGGTCTACGGTTTGGACCCCCAAACCATGGTTCGAGACCGCGAGACCGAACCACCAAACCGAACCAATAAACCAAACCACCAAACCGTTCAATATTAACCGTAGATATGTATATATTTCATTTTTACCTTACATTTAGATTTGAAAACTCCTAATTCTATTCATGGATTTTAGCCCATAACCTTTTTTCTTTTGGTTAATCTTCTTGTAATAGTGTTAATTTACTCTTTAGCACATACCATTACAAGTATTCAAATTGTTGTTATTATAAACATTGAAGCACAATATCAAGTTGTGTGTAAATACTTAATCTCTTATTTATTTTATGTTCGAAAAATTCAAACAAACATGACAATGAATTGTGTAGTTTTAAATCATGTTCTAATTAATGGTTTAAGCAATGTTCTATTTAATGGTTTGAACCGTGGTTTGAATTGTGGTTTAAACCACGGTTCGAACCGTAAAATCAAAACGCGATTCGAACCAAACCGAACCAAACCATGGCGGTTTGGTTCGGTTCGGTTTGAATTTTTTTCATGGTTCGGTTCGGTTTGAGATTTTTCCAAACCGATGACTAGTGGTTCGGTCCGTAAATTGTCCCAAATCGAACCAAACCGAACCATTTACACCCCTACTAGTAAGCACCCCCAAAATATGATAAAGGTCAGGGAGGTTTCCGCCCTAGTATGCACCCCCAAAACAAGAAAGAAGATCAAAGATGTATTAAGGAAAAAGGTCGCTGCAAAGTCAGAAAAGGCAGAGATGCGAGAAATATCACTAGGGAGTAAGGCTGTCTAAAGACAGGCCTCACTATTTTGAAGGGAGTAATGTGTGTATGTATATAAAGGATGTAAAGGGGATATTTGATAAACTATCAAAGCTAAGCATACGACATACAAGAGATTCAAAGCAGAGTAAAGAAACAATACGGCAACATCAAAGAAGGAAAACATGCATAAAGTTGAAATCAAAGTTAGGTCGCAAACAACGACAACCAAATAGCAAGAAACAGTTAAGACAAAAAATAAATTGTTTAAGTACATGTCAAAATCAAAAGTTGAAATTGTTCAAAAGGTAAAGCTCCTAGGGTGGAGTTGTTTTTCTCGCGTTGGGCAGCAACAACATCTCAAGCAGTTTTCTTTGCTTCTGCAAGCGCCTTTTTCTTCTCATCAATCAACTCAACCCACAGAGTTAAAGCATCATTTTTAGCAATTGGGGTGGGGGGGGCTTCCCAAACAGACTTTCCTAGAAGATTATCCTCAGTAGCTAGAGCATTGAGTTCATCTTCTTGATAAGGAACCAAACTGTGGCCCAAACGAAAGAAGTCGCTGTAGATGGGTTCAGAACCCCACTTGGCAATCAATTCAGAAGTTATGGATGGAATCTCTCTTGAACTTTTCGCCACCGCGTGCATTGCATGGATAAGAGCTTTATCATAAAGTTCCATTGATTCTTGTTCAGCTTTGTTTTGCGCCTCAGCGACATCCTTCTTAAGTTGGGCAATCAAAGCCGCGTTCTGAGCATTATCAGCTTCTATCCTTTTATTCTTCTCTTCCAAGCCCAGCTTCAAAGTCTCTATCTCGCAGCGAAGGTCCCGCTCAGTTTGGTCAAAAGCCTTAACGGCCTCGTCAACTTTCGCTTTATCAGCTTGGAGAGCAGCCAAGTCTTGTTCTCGCATGTTGCACTTCTTTTGGTATTTTTCCTTCTCAGCAAGAGCTCGCTTGCGAGATTTAACACATGACTCCAGCTCAGAAGTCTGTGATTGGCATTTATTTCTCAAGCCAAAGAGAGAACTTGAAATCTGTTGAAAAGAAATAAAGTTAGAAAAAGAAATTGGTAAGAACCAAGTTAGAAATATGACGAGAAACATAATAACTTACACCGCAAAGTTGCAGACCGACATAGTTAAGAGAGAGATCCACATCCCGCTCTTCAATTTTGGCGACTTGTTGTTTGTCACTTGAGCGTTGGATAATCCCACCTCCAATCATGCTATAGTTTGGATCTCTAGAATGAATATCAAAGCCTGTTAGGGTAGGAGCACTGGCAATTTCTTTACTTAGTTCAAAAATACCATCTTCATCAGAAGGCATTTGGAAACCTTCTTGGAGCCAACTCGCAAACTTCAAGTCGCTAGCTTCCATAGAGGTGCCTTAATCAATATTTAGAGACGACGGGTTTTCAGAGACGCAAGTTCGTTTGAGATGGCGGGAATCAGCCTCCTTACTCAAGCCTGGCTCAGCATGGTCAGTTGTTTTGGTGGTTTGATTTTCATCTTGAGCAGTTTCTTGCTCTTGTTATTTTTCTTCTTCTTGTTGCTCTTCTTCAGTTTCTTCTTCATCCCTAAGCCTAAGGGAAGAAGATCGCATAATAGTCTTGGACTTCCTCTTCTTTCTTGTGGAATCTGTGGCTTTTTCAGCAGCGACATTGGCTTTTTCAAGCGCAATGGCTTCAATATCATCTCAATAGGTAGAAATGGGAACCTCCAGTTCAGAAATCCTAAGCAGACTGGTCTGCCTGGCCTCGGCCAACCTCTTGCGGCGACCATCAGCGCTAGAGAATGCTTCTCGCCTCTCAGAAAGATCCATGGATCTGAATTCTGTAATTGAATTAATGAACAAGTTAATAAAGGAGAAAAGTGGAAAACAAATCAAAAATAAGGTCAAAGGTGAGAAACATACTGTACACATCAAACAATGCGTTGCAACAACGACCTTCCTGTTTGCAAGGTCCACAATTTGAGGCAAAGTAATTTCCTGAATGGATCTCCCAACCAGGATAAGGGGGAGTATGGATAATAGGAACATGAGATTCATTCCTTTGAAAGGTGAAGTCTGGTAGGCCAACTTTCCGCAATAGAAATGGGAGGGAAATTATTTCTCTCCAAGAAAATAAGGCAAGGCTGCCAACCTGGGCGTTGGCGAGAAGTTTTAGGATTCTATCCTTAAGACGATTGTCACCAGGTACTAGAGCCTTTCTGGTTTCAATCTTGGGAACTATCTCTCGGAGGTCGCCAGAATGGTTTCAACCAACACAAGAGTTTCAAAAATGGGTTTGGACTGCCAGTTATGCACTTTTCAAGGAGAGGTGTAAGGATCTTTGGTTTTCTGTATTTAATAGACAGGCGGTTCACGACTACTCCATCCCACTTAGAGACGGCTGTATAACCTTCAAATAAGTGTACTAATAAGTGAATGGTGGGTTCTTGCCTAAGGGCACTACAAATGACTAAGTAACTGGTGAGGATACCTATGGTATTTGGATGAAGGTCGACAACGGCGGCTTGGGCTTTATGCATCACATCACAAATAAAAGGATCAATTGGGAACATAAGTCCAGCTTCCAGTTGGGAGGGATAGGCGACAACGCCATCCATTCTATGTCGCATGGCATCAAGTGACATGTCGCCCACATAGGGCTCAATGTGATAAATGGAAGGGTTTATCCCATACTTAACATGTGAGGGAGTCTTAAATTCTAGGGAAGAAGAGGAACTTGTTTTTGCGGCAATAGAGAGAGGAATTTCATTGGAGGCTTGATGCCTGGATGAAGTCTCAGCGACCAACGTATCAGAGACATCATGGCTTGATGCGAAGCTTGAGGAAAACATGTCGCCAAGTTCACTGGAAGAAGAGAGAACCTATTTATAGAAGCGATGACTACGTAATTCAAGGGCAGCAAGAAAGTCAGTATCTGAGAAATCAAAATCAAAGAGAGGGTGGTAGAACTCGCAAATATGTGAACAAAGTTCCCAATTGGTGAAGAAGGTTTTCATGGGAACTGACTTATGAAAAAATGGAGGACCCCTAATTTCTAAGGCATCCAAAACGGCGACATCAGCACCATACCGGATAAGCTTAGCGTTGAGATCCTCGCGAGGAATTTTGGCCCAAATCACCCTATCAACCCTTTAAAACCTACCACTTTTTCTATTTTGGCCAAATCTAACTGTTCTAATGCATGTTTTGGTTCTAGCCATCAAGTTATAAGTCAAATTGAACTGGAAACTGAAAAACTTGAAGTATTGAAAGAACTTTACCTGTGAAATTGTAGAAAACTATGAATACTTGAAGATTTGGCCGAATTTTGGCCAAAAACTTTAAAGAGGTGGCGGAACTTTTAAAAACACATGAATCGCGCCTGGAAAGGGAAATCTGATGGAACGAAGATGAAGGAAGCTTGAAAAACAACGAAGGTCAACAGGAAAATGGACGGGGCAACGAGAGTATACGTATGAGAAGAAATTTGTTCGCCGGAGTAATCAAAGGAAAGTGAATATTGAGTAACAAAGTGAGAATTGAATAATGACTTTGACCTTAACTAAAGAAGATGAAAGGTTTTGGGGGAATTTTCAAAATGTATTAAATGATGTCCAAAAATTGAATTTCCCCCCATTATTGAAGATAAATCATTAAGGCACGGATTTTGAGGTGACAACGCATCAACTATAACAAACCACCCCTATCCATCAACCAGGAAGTGACACGTGGCCAGAAGGACATTATTTGAAGTCGCTATCTCGCCAAGTCATGGTCAAGAGGCAGGAATCGCAAGCGACAATCGTAATTTCTCGACCGTATCACAAATAATACAGATCTCGAACTTGGGGGCTACTAATATTATCATGGAAAAAGATATTTGGGCATGTACAAATGTATAAGGCCCACAAAATCTGTTATAATGATGAGCCATCTGTCAGGAAAAAAGGTGGCATCTCCACTATTTTTGGGTGCCCATGCACACTCAATGGATGAACAACACGTGTCCAATATCATGTGACCTGCACATGATATTAATGAGTATATAAACAACATCAGAAAGTAAATTGAGTAAGTTCTCTAAGTACATTTCTGCAGAATTTCTAAGCTTCCATTGTACTCTCTTGTTTTATAGATCTTGTACTTATCCTTACACCGGAGGGGCTTTGCCGGAGACGCTCCCGGCCTAGTTTATGGGTGCTTTGTGAGTAGGAGACCACAGAGAAGACGCCGGAGTATCCACAACTGGACTTCTTATATTCAGGCCCGTGCAACCATTTTCTGAGGTAGCATCAGTTGGTTTCGTTGCCGGGACCTGAATTTCTTCTTCATTTGTTTCGTCCCTCCTTGTTCTCGTTCTTGAAACCCAGAAACCTAGAAAAACAATACCAACATGACAGAGGAACCAATTCAAAAACCATACCAAACAGTAACCTGGCCTTGGCCACACCAAACTTGCGTAGTAAAGCCTTTGTGCCTGTTGGGTCAGGCCTCGAAGGTAGAGCACATTCGACAGATACAGAGTCTATGGTGCGACGTAGGAGGGAGCGGGAAGATAGAGAGCGCAATGAAGGCAGGAGGGCAAGATGTGGCAGGCAAGAGCCTTTTCCCCTTGCAGATGATGATGTTAGAGCGGAGGCAGGCATAATTAGATCAAATAATGAATTGTTGCTACAGATTCTTGCCAACAACAACAGACTCATGGAAATGAGGCAAGTTCCCACTCAGATCCCGCAAAATGTTATGGGGAGAACAGCTAGAAATAGCCCGACAAGGGAGCAAGCTGTCAGCCAAAGTGTATCTAGGAGGGAGGATAGGCGAGAGCGTGACACGCCGCCACCTAAGGACAGGCCGAGGGTAGAAAGGCGAGAAGTCTCCAAGGCGAGATCTGAGGGAGCAGTGGGGAATAGGAGGTCTCAAGAGATTGTTGAAGATGGAAAAAGGAGGATTTAGATGATCATATGCAAATAAATTAGAAAAATATTGAGAAAAATATTTTATGAGGTGTTTTTCTCTTGTATGATTTAGATGATAATATGCAAATAAATTAGAAAAATATTGAGAAGACGTACCGATATTTTCAGAAGATGGCGCGAATCCTTACAATTGTGTTTGATTGTTATCTATTTCATATTCCATGAGGTGTTTTTCTCTTGTATACCTTCTTAAATTACTGTATCCACCCCTGATAGATTAATTATATGTTTGTTTGTTATTCGTTGTACAAAAGTTGCATATTGCGTTAAAAATTTTCCCCGTCGCGTCAACATGAACTTTTTTTTTTTTGTAGAATTTCGTGAAAACTTCGGATTCAATTTTCTTGATTTTTGAAATGGAAGGGGGATTGTTTTTTGCTTTACGACGCCGTCCTCCCATTGCGGCTTCCATATTATTGTCATTATTTTCTTGATTAGTTGGAGTTTTATTATCAACATTTTGTGCTGGCACAAATTATAAAGCTCTTCCACTTCATCATCATTTTCCCACTCATTTTCATTTTGCCCCGAAAGTCACATATCATAAAATTGATCACCTTCATTTTCTACAAATTGTGATGGTGGTGGTGGTGATTGAGAAAAAGATCCCCCTTGCCCTCTACCCTTACTATCCTTCTTGATTGTGAGGGTTTTAAGAATATTTATAATGTAAAATATGAAAATATATGAAATAAAGAAATTGGGTGAAAATATGGATATTGCATGAAAATATAAAAGTTGGATTATGATTTGAGCTTGAGAATCAAACAAATTAACGAAATTTGTTGAGAGAGTCAATGGAGTTTGAGTGAAAAAAATGTTAGGT
Organism: Adenophora triphylla var. japonica; assembly: GCA_022495995.1. NCBI lineage: Eukaryota > Viridiplantae > Streptophyta > Magnoliopsida > Asterales > Campanulaceae > Adenophora > Adenophora triphylla. Next base: position 157,727 of record JAFEMH010001120.1, on the reverse strand, counting down.
AGGGAAATGGTATTTATAGTTGAGAAAATATGTTAAGATTATATATATATATATATATATATATATATACATATATATATATATATATATACATATATATATATATACATATATATATATATACATATATATATATATATATATATATATATATATACATATATATATATATATATATATATATATATATATATATATATATATATATATACATATATATATACATATATATATGTATATGTATATGTACATATACATATACATATATATACATATATATATGTATATATACATATACATCTACATATATATATATATATGTATATGTATATATACATATACATCTACATATATATATATATATGTATATGTATATATACATATATATGTATATATACATATATATATGTATATATATATGTATATGTATATATATATATACATATACATATACATATATATATATATATATACATATACATATACATATACATATATATATATATATATATATATATATACATATACATATACATATATATATATATATATATATATATATATATATATATATATATATGTATATGTATATGTATATATATATGTATATATATATATACATATACATATACATATATATATATATATATGTATATATATATATATATATATGTATATGTATATATATATGTATATATATATATACATATACATATACATATATATATATATATATATATATATATATACATATACATATACATATATATATATATATATATATATATATATATATATATATACATGTATATATATATATATGTACATGTATATATATATACATATATACATATATATATATATATATACATGTATATATATATATATATATGTAAATATACATGTATATGTATATATATATGTATATGTATATATATATATATATATTTGTGGATTGAAATCTGGTTAAAAAAGGGTCAAAAACGATAATTTTAAGTCAACTAGCCGTTAGCTAACGGGTATAACGTCTAAATTATGACTAATACGACAGAAATTATGACGAATCTGATGAAAATTCTGATGATTCCGACGGTTTGGTCTACGTTTTGACGGTTTCGGTTTAGACAGTATAGAAGTGTCAGTTCACGATTTTTCAGATGTACAAACCGAAATTGGACGGCCAAACCGACGGTTACGATTTCAACCAGTTCCGGTTCACGCCGATTACGTCACACACACAACTCACACACGCACAAAACCCTAATTACATTCACAACCCTAACATGCATCTTTTTAGGTCCAAAACCATTTAATTCTACATGTTAAACCCTAATCAAAATGAACAAAGTTTTTTAGGATTTTCTAGGATTCCAATATCCAAACAAAACAATAAAGGATTTCCTGTTTTATAACATAATAACTTGATTTCTCCATCTTCATCTTACTTTAGATTCCTAGGGTTTTTCTAAGGTTCTCTATCTAACCAAAAGAGTTGCTTACCTTTGCTTGAGCCTTGAATCACCACAAGAAGCTTCCTTCTTCTTCTTATTCCTTGCTCGACTTCTCTTTCCCACCCGTGATCTCTCCTCTGCCGTCTTCTCTCTATGCTCCTCTCTCCTTGTGCCGCTTTCTCCCTCTAAGCGTCTCTCTCTCTCTCTCTCTGTGTGCGATCTCTCTCTCTGCCATTCTCTCCATCTATTTCCATGCGACCCCTTTATTTCTTTTGTCGTTAAAAAACATGAAGAGGCTCCATCAGTTTAAGAACCCAATAGGCTCTAGGATTAATGAAGGAAATTTGCTTGGGTTTCCTAATTTTCTAAACCCAAAATAACTCAAGTCCAAGTTCAAGTCCAATGAGGAAAACCCAATTTAGGTAACCCAAGTTGAATAAACTAAGCCCACATAATCCTAGTCCATCTAGGAAAAGAATAAACACAAATAAATAATTAATTAACTAAACTAAACTAATTAAGCCAAAATCTCAGGAAAAACGCGTTTTTTCTGACACTTAGGAAAAACGTGTTTTGTTTTCCCCGTTAATGTCAGTGTCAGTTTAACAAAGTGCTAGTGTAACAAAGTGCCAGTGCATGTGTAACAAAGTGCCAGTGTAAAAAAATGTCAATACTAGTTTAACAAAGTGCCAGTGTAACAAAGTGCCAGTGCATGTATAACAAGTGTCAGTGCATGTATAACAAAGTGTCAGTGCCAGTTTAACAAAGTGCCAGTGTTAGTGTAATAAAGTGCCAGTGTAAAAAAGTGTTAGTGCATGTATATTAAGCGCCAGTGTAAAAAGTGACAGTGTTAGTGTAACAAAGTGCCAGTGTTAGTGTAACAAAGTGTCAGTGTAAAAAAGTGCCAGTGCATGTATATTAAGTGCCAGTGTAAAAAAGTGTCAGTGTTAGTGTAACAAAGTATCAGTGTAAAAAAGTGTCAGCGTTAGTATTATGAAGTGCCAGTGTAAAACGCGTTTTTTCTAAGCTTAGAAAAAAACGTATTTTCCGTAAAATCAACTCACTAATTAATTAAAGAAAATAATGTTTAATAAACAATTAGTATACTCCCTCCGTCCCACTATACTTGACACCCAAGGGGTGGATTCAAAAATCAAGGAAAAAGAATAAAATAAAAAAAATGTGTGGTGGAAAATGAAGAGAGAGAATGAGTGGGGTAAATAGTAGTGTTGATTGAATAAATGTGTGGTAGAAAATGAAGAGAGAGAATGAGTGGTGGGGTAGAGTGAATATAAAAATATAAAAACTTGATTATTTTTGGAAGGTGTCAAGTATAGTGGGACGGCCCAAAATGAAAAGAAGTGTCAAGTATAGTGGGACGGAGGGAGTATATTTTTAGGGTTATTACACATGCAGATTTTATGTTTAGTTTGTTTTAATAATGTAATCTCGTTTAAAAAATACCTATTTTAGCTTGACCTACAAATATTGTGACTTTTAGTATGAGAATTCGATATCACGAGAATAAATATATTATGGCGGGGAGTATAATTCAATCACCCCGCCATAAGACCATCTACATCGGTGACTCTCCTTGTGAGAGTCACAAAAAAAAAAAGTATGGAAAGTCACCAAAATGCGTGACCTTGGGCAATTGGCCAACCTGAGGTTGGCCCGATTGGGTCACCTCTTTTTTTTTTTTCATCAAATTGTTTTGATTTTGTGTTTATATAAATATATTTTTAAAATTAATATATTTTATATAATTATATAAAATAATAAAATAAAAAATATATTAATTTTTTTTATATAATTGTATGGATAATTATTTTTAATAAATATTTTATTTTAAAAAGGTTGGGTTGGATTGGGTTGGATCACTGATTGGAATATAAATTATATAAAATTGAGGTTGTGTATATGAAAGTGAGAAAAATTAATATTTTATTTAAAATTGAATTGGATCGAGATTACTAATACTGAGACTACTCACATCAGTGACTCTCCATGGGAGAGTCACGCAATAAAAAAAAAAAGCAAGGAAAGTCACCAAAATTGGTGACCTTGGGCAATTTGTTGCCCTGAGGTTGACCCCGGTTGTGCTTCTTTTTTTTTTTTGATCAAATTATTTTGATTTTGTATTTATATAAATATATTTTTAAAATTAATATATTTTATATATTAATTTTATTTTTAAAATGTTGGGTTGGGTTGGGTTGGGTCGAGGTCACTGATGGGAGTATAAATTATATAAGGTTGGGAGTGTGTATATGAAAGTAAGAAAAATTAATATTTTATTTGAGATTGGGTTGAGTCGGGATCACTAATGAGCATAGCCTGATGATGATGGGGATAGTCTAAATGAACCAGAGAGTCAAGGTGAATACACAGTTCCCTTTTCTAAAGATGCTAATACCTTCAAAGCCAGCTTTTATTACCACCTCTTAAACTCTAATTTATGCCAAACTCAAAAAAAAAAAAAGGAAAATAAAAGAAAAAGAAAAAAAAGAAGACATTATTAAATTATTTTATCAATAAAGACATTAGAAATTGATAACAATTAAGCATTAACAATATAGAGACTTGGTACGAGGTTATCTATAGTATAAATGAAGGGTGCCTTTTGAACAGTGCTTTGAACAGTTGCATGCCTGGAAATTCCCATTTTGTCCTCACTTTTTAATCCCTTTCCCATTTTGCTCTTAAAAAAAAAAAATTACAGATTCAAAAATAGTCTTCCCGTCATCAGTTTCCCTCCTAAAATTTGAATTTCTATAAAAAAATTCACACTCTCTTCTCTCATTTATATACCCCAAAACTTTACTCAGTCCAAAGCTTTACAGTTCAAATTTCAAATTCAATTATCTACAAAAATTCAAAAGGTAATTTACTTATTTTTCAACTTCAATGTAAATGTTCATTCAATGTAAATGTTCATACACATTTATTATTGCTTACTGCTTACTCCTTCAGATCAAGCTCACTGTTTAATTTCTCTGTTTATTTTCTCTGTTTCATATTTACTTCCCACCCCCACATCTTCAAACCCCACATCTTCAATAACACAAGTGAACCAACAACAAGAACCCACATTCACACAACTGGAACAACAAGAACCCAGATTCAAACAATTGGAACAACACGAACCCAAAATAATCTTTTGAAGTTCTCTGTAACAATTATTAAAAAAAACCATTGATTTTGAATGAGAAAATCACCAAAAATACCTTTAATTAAAAAAAAAAATTATGTTCTTTACAGAATGAGAACAACATGAATTGCGGCAAACTATTGATTTTGAATGAGAACAACACGAACCCAAACTATTACAGAATGAGAACCCAAACTAACTAAATTATGTTCTTTAATTAAAAAAAAAATCTTTGGAACAATGAAATAATCAAAAATACCTTCAAATTCTAAAACAACAACAACGAACTAATTTATGTTCTTTGAAACTTCATATCTATAGTATAAATGAAGGGTGCCTTTTGAACAGTGCTTTGAACAGTTGCATGCCTGAAAATTCCCATTTTGTCCTCACTTTTTAATACCTTTCCCATTTTGCCCTTAAAAAAAAAAATTACAGATTCAAAAATAGTCTTCCCGTCATCAGTTTCCCTCCTAAAATTTGAATTTCTGTAAAAAAATTCACACTCTCTTCTCTCATTTATATACCCCAAAACTTTACTCAGTCCAATCTATAGTATAAATGAAGGGTGCCTTTTGAACAGTGCTTTGAACAGTTGCATGCCTGGAAATTCCCATTTTGTCCTCACTTTTTAATCTCTTTCCCATTTTGCCCTTAAAAAAAAAATTACAGATTCAAAAATAGTCTTTCCGTCATCAGTTTCCCTCCTAAAATTTGAATTTCTGTAAAAAAATTCACACTCTCTTCTCTCATTTATATACCCCAAAACTTTACTCAGTCCAAAGCTTTACAGTTCAAATTTCAAATTCAATTATCTACAAAAATTCAAAAGGTAATTTACTTATTTTTCAACTTCAATGTAAATGTTCATTCAATGTAAATGTTCATACACATTTATTATTGCTTACTGCTTACTCCTTCAGATCAAGCTCACTGTTTAATTTCTCTGTTTATTTTCTCTGTTTCATATTTACTTCCCACCCCCACATCTTCAAACCCCACATCTTCAATAACACAAGTGAACCAACAACAAGAACCCATATTCACACAACTGGAACAACAAGAACCCAGATTCAAACAATTGGAACAACACGAACCCAAAATAATCTTTTGAAGTTCTCTGTAACAATTATTAAAAAAACCATTGATTTTGAATGAGAAAATCACCAAAAATACCTTTAATTAAAAAAAAAAAATTATGTTCTTTACAGAATGAGAACAACATGAATTGCGGCAAACTATTGATTTTGAATGAGAACAACACGAACCCAAACTATTACAGAATGAGAACCCAAACTAACTAAATTATGTTCTTTAATTAAAAAAAAAAAATCTTTGAAACAATGAAATAACCAAAAATACCTTCAAATTCTAAAACAACAACAACGAACTAATTTATGTTCTTTGAAACTTCATATCAACCTTCGTCTCCAAAACTTCAGATCAACCTTATTTTTTAATTTGAATGTAAAATTACCTTGAATCCGGATTGAGGGCGAATTGCGGCCGGATTTGAGGGCGAATTGCGGACGGTTTGGAGGCGGATCCAGACGAATTGCGGACGGTTTGCGTGATTTAGGGCTTCGTCTCCAAAAATTGATTGCTCCGGAGGTCCTGATTTGGTGGGTAGTTGCTTCCTCCATTGATTAGAGCCGATGAATGTGGGAGGGGTGGGGTAGCCACGTTGTAACGCCGATCGATTGGACGGAATAGACGGTGGGAGGATTTAACGGGGAGGGAAGGGGAGGAGGTCGCCTGATTGTGGGAGGGGTGGGGTAGCCACGGTGGTGAGGCCGGACGGGATGAAGGGAAGGGGAGGCGGTGGCGGTCGTTTCTTTGATTCATGGTTTTCCCATTCCTGTTTGAGTGAGAGAGAGAATTAGAGATAGAGATAGAGTAGAGAGAGAGTCAGAGAGAGAGAGAGAGAGTTTAATTTGAATGTAAAATTAGATTGATTTGTTTATTTAATTTGTTTATTTTTTGATTCATGGTTTCTTTAATTAGATAGAGTAGAGAGATTTGTCAGAGAGAGAGAGAGAGAGTTTCTTTGATTCATGGTTTCTTTAATTTGTTTATTTTTTTGTGACCTTTTATTTCAAAATAAATATTAATTTTAAATGAGATAGTTTTTTTTTTTTAATTTGAATATAAAATTAGATAGATTTTTAATTATTATTATTTAAATATTGTGTTTAATTTTATGTTGTATTTAATTTTATAGGTTTGAAAAAAATGAACAATCAAGGAACATTGAACATTTATGGATATGGTGATTCGGCTTTAACTGAAACAGTAAGTTAATATTTTACTATTACTATTTTATATGTGATATGTGATATGTGATTGTGATAATGTGATTTTTATTTTATATGTGATATGTGATTTGTGATTGTGATAATAATGTGATTTTTAGATTGACATTTTGAGAAGAAACAATGTCTCAATTAACACGCGAGAACCGTTTGAACATGATGAAATGATAAGGGTAAACATTTGATGTTAAATTAATTTTTTTTTGTATTTACATTAATTAACGAATATATATAGATTTTTTGACTAATATTTATAATTCATTATTAGGACCAAAATCGACAAATCAATCTACCGACAGTTGCATTGCCCCCACTGGTATTTAATTTATTTCAGTTTAAATATTTAGTATTATTTATTTATAATTTCAGTTTAAATATTTATTATTGTTTATTTATAATTTGATGCATGTAATTTAAATGCATGTAATTTAATTTAATTTATTATAATTATAATCTATAGTATAAATTAAACCCCTCCGTGAACAGTTCTATGAACAGTTCCGGAGGGGTTTTTCCCTATTTTGCCCTCACTATTTAGTCTGTTTCCTATTTTGCCCTTAATTTATGCTAAAATTTTGAATTTGGGCTAAGACTTTGAGTTTGGGCTAAGAGTGGGCTTTAGGAGGGTTTACTTAAATTAATTAAGTAACTGATTTTTTTATATTTTTTTTTAAATTAAAAAAAAATAATTTGAAAAAAAAAAAAACACACCCGTGTCCTTGAACACGGGCATATGTACTAGTACTTTATAGGCAGAAACAACGACCAACTAGGTACTTGAATCGAATCTTAATTAACTGGAAAGCTTGGTTATGATCATCTGGTAAAACACTGTCATTTTCATTAATTTCTTAATGACAGTTCAATATGGATTGTAATTATATACTCCCTCCGTCCCCCGTAAATGCAAACTTATTTCTATTTTAGTCCGTTCCACGTAAATGCAAATTTCCCAAAATGAAAACAAATTTATTATTTTATATTCACCCTACCCCATCCACGCATTCTCTCTCTTCATTTTTCACCATACAATTTATTCAACCAACCTACTATTAACTCCACTCATTCTCTCTCTTCATTTCCTACCACACATTTTCATTATCTTAATAATATTTCTTAGTTATTGTGCCCAAAAAAATGGTTTACATTCACATGGGACGGAGGGAGAATTTTTTTTTTTTTTTTATGATGTCTCACGCAGTGACGGAGTTAGAAATTTAGTGAGGGGGGGAATAAATTTTGGAATGATGAATGGGGGTTCGGGGCAGCGTCTCCAAAAAAAATAAAAAAATTTGGTGTATTTTTTCATATCGAATACAATTTTAGACATAGTAAATTATCTGTTTTTTTTTAATGGTGCCAATAATTCATTCATTGGTGTCTTATACAATTCGACACACATATAACATAATTGCACAAATCAAAATGTTCAACATGTATATTTATTTAACGTCTACAAATCACATCTATTAAGAGAAAATTATAAATATAAAATATTTTTTTTCAAAATATACTTCCTCCATCCCACTAAAAGTTAAATTATTTATCAAATGTCTCATTAAAAATTACACTCACTACAAGAAAAATGACTTTTGACAACGTTTTAGTTAACAACGTTTTTAAAAAAACGTTGTCATTGACTGGATTTAACAACGTTTTTTCAAAAACGTTGTAGTATATTCATTATAAAAACGTTTATTTAATAAACGTTGTCTTAATGGTCTTTCTACAACGTTTATTTAAAAAACGTTGCACAGACGACAACGTTTTTTAATAAACGTTGTGAAATATCCGTATTTTCACATCGTTTTTTTATAAACGTTGTCATCTTCCTCAAAAAAAAAAAAAAAAAAAGAAAAAGAAAATATAAACATTAAAAAAAAAAAGAAAAAGAAAATAAACGTTGTCACTGTCCCAAAAATTGAAAATTGAGTGTCCCGCTAATTTCATTCCAGCGCCTTTTTTTTTCATTCCGGCCCTTTTTTTTTCATTCTAGTGCCTTTTTGTTTCAGATATGAGATAACCCACAATAAACTTCTCTCTTTCTCTGTTTCTCTCTCTACTACTCCGCCTCCACCATACCTAGTTCAACGGCAATTTCATCCGGAGCGGCAGCGGCGGCAAAGGTGAAATCTCTTTCTCTCTCCCATTTTCTCTTAACCCAGCGCCTTCTTTGTTTCAGATAACCCACAAATCGACTTCTCTCTTTCTCTCTCTAATACTCCGACTCCACCATACCTAGTTCAACGGCAATTTCATCCATCAGTGGTAGCGGCATCAATTACATGTGAATTGAGTTCGATGCTTGTTGAATTGAGATGGTAAATGACCTTATACGACTTGGGTTTTCGATTATTGTTGAATTGAGTTCTGATGACGCCACAGCTTTTCGGGGTCAGGAGCGGTTCAAGGATATCTGGCTAGGATATATTTGGTGGTTTTGCGTACCTAGATCACAACACAAACAAGCACCGTTAAGGTCAAAGTTGGATGTTACTCCAACTCAGGCCCTCGGGTGTGAGAGTAAGAATACTGAGTAATAAGGCTTTGAATACCTTTGGAGTGTGTGTGTGTTTAGGTTTAGAGAGTAAAAGAGCTTACTCAATTGTATATGGAACTTACCTTGCCCAAGGGGGTAAAGGCCTTCTATTTATAGGCAATGCCATGGTGCTTGTTGAGGTAAGCAATGAGATCAGCCCTAGGGGGCACTTGGGTATTTGACCAGCTACACGTGTCCGCAGCTAATTGGTCCTGTCAGGGAGGGAACATTGGTAATCCGGGGGACATGGTGAAAGGGACATGAGCCGTGTAGCAGAAGCTTATTGCATTAAATGGAATAGTAGGCGCGGGCCCGAGCCGCATTGAATGCGTGATGGGGAGCCGGCAAGTGGCTGTCGTGAGCGTAAGCTAACTTGCTCGGTAAGGCTTGACATTAACCGGAACGGCATGTGCCCGCGGTCAACGTTGTGCTCGCGGTCAAAGATATATGACGCGAGCACGGTTGATGCGGGCATGACTCATGCGGGCACGGATCCAGCGAGCAGGGTTCCAAGGGTCCTCGACGGGGACGAACCGAGGAGGGACACGGTCTTGACCACAAGGGCCTATTTGTCCGCGGTCTTCCCTCCAGCGGTCTAAGCCTGCTACGTCGGCTGGTTCCTTGGACTAGGACCGAGCGCGGGCCCGGTCCGGTAGATCCGGGCTCATCAATGGCCCCTAGCTCCAAGTGTGATTATTTATGGTGCGAGTGAGGAGCTACTAGAAGCCTCGGTCTGCCTCAATTGCTCCTCGCGCGAGCACCGGGCTGGGCGTTTTCCTTGTTTGTTGCTTGGCCCCATGGGCCAAAGGGAACAGCTTCGGGAGGCACCGATGAGTGACACGTGGTCCCTTGCGTGGCGTGCCTCTCGGTTAACGAGATGGGCCCCTGGGCAGATGAAAAGACGGGTTAGTGGTACGTCAGGGGTACGTGTCAGCCATCCAAGGGGGGTAATAAATGCAAAAGGTATTTAATTTTTCGAATTTTCAAACGTTGGAAACGGTTCATGGTCCGAGGTTGGATTTGTGGGCTAATTAATACGGGTTAACGGGTTAACCCGTATAGGTAGGCCTTATAAATACCAAACCCTTAAACCTCAAACCCTTTTTACCGTTTCCAAACCTTCAGAGAGCTTTTGAGAGAGAAATCTTCTTTGCGAATTCTTGTGCAACCGTTCTCCGAATCCACCACTCAATCTTTCTTCTCGTAAGTAATTGGGTGTTTCCTCTTCATCTCCTTCTGCTTTTCTTTTTCTTTTCTGGGTTTCTGAACAAAATGACCACTCGAGAGTTTGGACCCCGCCGTCCCATAGAATTAGGAGATGGGAGCACTCCAGATCTGTTTGCAGTTTGTAAACGGACAGGGGGGATATTTAGGAAGGTAGGCCATGGGTGGCTTAGATTATCCCTTGAGTGCTTCCAGTATTTCGGCGAAAAATCCCAATGGGGGCCTTTTGTCCCACCCCGGTTGTGGGAGGCCAAGGATAAAAGGGTAAAAAGGAACGGTGATGTTTTGGTGTTGGGGGATACCGGTAAATTTGAGAAATTTTGTGATGGGGGTTTTGTGCGGGTTTCCGCGAGAGAGGATCGGCTACGAACGCCATTGAACTAGTGAGGAGAGCGATTCGCGTCCCCGAAGTAGTTTGTGGCCCAGGAAAAGTGCGGGCGATGGATCTGAACAAACCAATGCCGCGCGGCACCTGGCACGACTTGAATGACCCTTTAGATGTTACGCCCATAAGGACCATCTTTCCCCCGTTGTGCCCGCGGCCCCGGGCGAGGACAATTGGTGAGCGGCGGCGAGGAACTTGAGCCTCGAACTTTGAGACCTCTTGAATCAGGTGAGGTTGAATCGGAGATGGCCCTGCCCGTGGTGACCCCAGGTCTCTTTGGCTCCTCGAGCTCGGAGGCCGAAGAAGATGACCAAGGAGAGGGGGATAGGAGGGTAGCGGGGACCTCCAAGAAGGCCGCCGAGACCACCAATATAGTGGATGCCTTCGAGAGCTCGACTCAGGAGGAGGAGGAAGTGATTGTGGCCCCGCCCGAAACAAAGGCAAGAGGCCGGCTAGGGAGGTGAATCTGGCCGTGGCCGTAAGAAGGCGAAGGAGGTGGCCACCATTGATTGGGAGGAGGACATATACGAAGTGTATAATGTGGACCGCAACGCCTACCGTGTCCGCACCTTAGGACATATTCATCGAAGGACAAGGACAAGCTGCGGCCGAGAGACGGTGGCGATGTCCGCGAGGACAATATGGCTGCATTTTTATGGAGCCCGGTTTGAGAACGGATTGAGGCGCCCTGGACCCCTTCTTCTATTTCTTTACGGAGTTTAATTCCCGCCCGCCCTATGCACCCTTTGACTCCCAATGCCATCAGGGCTATTGTCTCCTTTATCGCGGTCTGCGAGATTCCAAGGCTATGAACCTACCACAGCGGGCTTTATGCTTACTACGAACCGGATCGGCCGCAATATTTTGAGTTTGAAGGCTAGGAATTATTCTACCCGAACCTTCTCTCCTCCCTCAAATAAATTTGACCAATGGAACCGAGAGGGACATCTTGGTCATTGAGTCTAGGTTTGGATGGCCCTTCTCGAAACCCTCAAATCCGGTCCCAGATGAAGGTGGCCGCGAGTAGCTATCCAGGACCCTTCCTCTGCCGATACTCTGCGCCTGCGCCCTAGAGAAATACGGCCCGGTATTTGGAGAGCGGGGATGAGCCCGTATATGACGTGGGCGCCATAGTGGAGGATGAGCCCTGCTTGATCTACTCGGGGTGGCTCCTCGCGGAGGGCGCCCACATGCCCGAGTAGTAATAGAGCCTCGCCGCGACCACGATTGGCGGGTGCACGAACATTACCAGTTCGAGGCGGGCCGTAAGACACCGTATCTGGCGCGCCGAGTGCGATCCCCCCGAAATAATTGGTCTACGATTCCTCTATGAAATTGTTTGCCAATTTACTTTGCTTTTGATTTTTGAAGCGCTTTGCTAACCATTTTTCTTTCCCTCCGAGTAGATCCAGGACTGTACAACTTCGATGGCTCCTCCACTAAGCGTTGCTCAACCGAAGGCCAAGAACATGAAGGCCAACAAAGAAGCGCCACGAAGAGGCGAGAGAATGAGATGGGAGGGGTTCCCACGAAAGGACAAGACCGGAGTACTGTTGCGAGCGGGGAAAAGCGGGGATACTCTACCCGCTCCCCGAATTATTCTGAAGACCGGGAATCTGCCTCCACCTCCCCGGGGTCCTCCACCACCCACGGCTGTCCGGGCATCATCTCCCGGCCGCACTATTGCCTCCGGGCACAATCAGGAGCAGTCCAAGAAAAGGGCGAGAGAGAGAAGGCGACTGACGCGCGGGGAGAGGTCTTCGAAGACCCAAAAGTGGGGGATACCCCTAGCCGTAGCCCTCAAGCCGCCACTACCTCCACTCTTGCTCCCTCCGCTGCGGGGACACTTTGCTCGGTGGCTTATCCGATTTCCTCCTTGGCCACCGCGAGGAGGCATGGGAGAAAAGGAAGCAGGTGGGGGACGTGCCCGCCATTCTTGGGGTGGACTGTATGCCGTGCGCCCAAAATTCTGCTTTGTGGGCATTGGGGTGATCAACAGGCTCTTTGCCACGACTTCTACCACCAGTGGGCGAGAAGGAGAACGCATCGGCCACGATGGGGGACATTGGGGTTGCCCTTGCGAGGTAGGGACCTTTCTTAGGCTCCCTTACTTAGCCTTTGAATTTCCACCTAATTCGACCTTCTTCCTCGCGGGTGGGCAACAAGGCCATGAGGCTCGGGAGACTTGTGACGGCTGTCTGTTGAGCTAGGCAACAACACCAAGGACACTGGCGGGCAAACTCCGCGAACCTGGAGCAGGCCCGGGAGAAGGTGGGTACTTTGAGCTCCCTCACGGATGCCAAGGAAAAGGAGTTCGCGACCATGGAGTCCGATCTGAAGGGCTTCCGGGAGCGGAGTGACCGAGTGGAGCGAGCCTAGAAAAGGCTAAGGGTCGGCGGAATGAGCTCCGCGGGCACAAGACCAAATTGGAGCAAAGAAATGAAGAGCTCGCAACCAGCGGGAGGCTGCGGAGGAGTCGGTCAAACTCACTGGAGGCTAAGGCCGACGAGCTTTCAGAAATTGCTACCACTTACGCGGTTTGAGTGGAGAGGGAGAGGATCTTTGGCGAGGCTCGCGAAGAAGGCTGTTGAGGAGTATAAAAACTCGACCGGTTCACCGCGGAGTGCTTGGCCCAATATGAGGCGAGGTGTCGGACACGAGATCCGAACCGCGGCCACGGGCATGTTCTCCGTGCGGCGGTTGGCCGTAATTGGCTCACTGGTTGCTGCGATGCGGAGTGTATGCCCGGGCATGCGCTAGTTCCTCTGTCCGAGGAAGAGGTCAAGGGTTTGGATCTCTCCGCGGCGGCCTCTCGCCGGTGGCCGAAGTGGCGCTTGCTCTCGGGTGATCTCGGTGGATGCTCTGCGCCGGGGACAACCCCTTATCCTTGGGGATGCCACGGCTCGAGGTTCTTCCGGGGGACCGGCCCTTGGAGACCTCTTTCCCTCGCGGGCGGCTCCGGCTCCGGCCTCTGCGAGCCCGTCTCGACCCTATAACGAGAGATTACGATGACCCGTCTTCCTTCCCCAACTCCAACTTCGAAGCGGGCACGAGATGGTGCGGCCGGGGAGGCTGCGAGATGCAGCCAAGGACCAAGCACCTATAGTTTAGGATTTTTTGCTTTTTCTTGTTGTAGTAGAATAGGATCTCTTTTTGTAATAGTGTAGGAATTTGTAAATACTTTCTTAATATAAATAGAAGCATTTTTCTCAACTTGGCTCCTTTATTTTTATCTTAATTGCTTGTCTCGTAGGCTATTTTGAGTAGTTTGGCAATCTTCGAGCATCTTAATACTTGCATTCTTGCCTTACCACTTTTTCCAGCGTTTTTGACTTGCAATTAACTTTATACTCTCCTTCTGCGGGCAGCAGCTTAGTAGGCCCTTTGCCCGCATTTTTTGAGTTTTCCTAACTCTTTATTCAAAACCCCTAGGTTTTTTGTGAGAGTCAGCCTTATTCTTCTATGATCGCGTTTGTTTAGCCTTGTGGCAAAGTTAGGGGTCTTGACCCCGGTTGTCTATTTGGCTTTGTTAAACTAGTTTGATCACTCTCATCCATTTACACTTATTCCCGGCCTTGCGGTGTGGTGTAAGTCAAAAGTAGCCAAGGCAAGCATACTTTCATAGGGCATGCGGAAGGTGGCCGTGAGGCTATTGTCCGCGTTGAGAAAGGTAGGAGCATATTTTAGCATAGAGGCCCTTTAACCCCCTGGCATCTGTATCCCCTTATTGGAGGTTCTCACTTATTTGACCCTTTATTCAAAACTCCCTAAGGTTTTTCGTGAGGGTCTCGTGGCGATCTGGTGAACGGGCTTATATGTAGGCCTTTGTCACATACAGGCATGCGAGTAACGGCCCTAACGAGGTCCTTCGCGCAATTAGTGGGTCCGGACTTCGGTCATTGTCCCCACTAGAGTCCGTAGGCACGGGCATCATGGCCTTTGTACCTACGTTCATCTATATCCACTTATTTTTGGTGGTGTCACGCGAGCAGGAGAGAGTCCTCCCCGCGATCATAGTACGGATCGTAATGGATCTTTGTACATATATAGGCATGCGGATCCTTAGATCTTTGCGCATCAGTAAGTAGGAGCTCATATGTTGGCTCTTGAACTCACTGGCATCCGCACGCGGGCATCCACCTTAGCTTTTGAAATTTGGTGGGAATTGATTTTTGCATCAAAATATGATGATAACTTCTCCCTTATATATATATAGTCTATACTCCTTCCAAAAAATTACAAAGACTTCAAAAGAAGTATCTCTTAAGGTGGTCGCTATTTCAGGAGTGCTTAAGCTCTTCTCCCTCTTTTAGTCGCAACATATAGGTGCCCTCTTTGACTATCTTTGTGACCTCATATGGACCTTCCCATTTCGGGGACGGCTTGTTGAAACCGGGTTGGGTCCCTTGGACTTCTACGCACAGTACCCAGTCTCCAACTGAAAAACTCCTCTTATTTACTCTTTTATCATGATGCTTCTTCGATTTTTGTTTGTAGTTCACCATTTTTTCATGTGCCCGCATTCTCTTTCCTTCGAGATCGTCCAGGTCACACCTTCGGTTTGCCTCGTTTGGAGACTCGTCGAAGTATGTGACTCTGTACGAGGGTAGGGCTACCTCAGCTGGAGCCATTGCCTCGACCCATACGTGAGCGAGAAGGGAGTTTCTCTGTTGAATTTCTTATCGTGGTGCGGACAACCCATAATGCGATGCGGAGCTCGTCCAACCAACGTCCTCCTCGTCCTTCCAAATTTTTCTTTAAGGCGGTTAGGACTAGCTTGTTCGCGGCCTCGGCTTGACCATTTCCACGAGGATAGGCAAGCTGCGGACTTACGGTGTTGCACCTTCATTCTCACACATTCGGCGGTGAATTTTGCGGAGAATTGGGTGCCATTATCACGAAATTATTGCTCGGGAACCCCAAATCGACAATAGATGTGGTCGTGGACAAAGCCGATAGTGTTATCCTCGGAAATGGTGGCCAAGCCCTTTGCTTCCGTCCACTTGGTAAAATAATCCACGGCTACCACGGCATACTTGATGCTTCCTCTAGCCGTTGGAAATGGTCCAATAAGATCTATCCCCAGCGTATCAAACGGCCGCGATGGTACTACCAAAGTCCGCTCTGTTGATGGTAGTCTAGGGATGTCCGCAAATCTCTCGGCACTTATCACATTTTCTAACATACTCCTGCGCATCCCTTCTCATTGTGGGCCAAAAGAATCCTTGGAATTTGATCTTGTACGAGAGGGTGCGAGCACTGGATGTCCGCCACAAACTCCTTCATGAACCTCATAGAGTAAGTTGGTGACCATGTGAGTCTTAACACATCTTAGTAAAGGCTTGGTGAATGATCGCCGAAAAAGCACCCCATCGAGGACGAGGTATTTCGCGGACACCGTTCGATGGCTCTAGCCTTTCTTGGATCCTCGGGGAGGGTTTGCTTCTCGATGTAATCCTTCATTTCATCCACCCGAGTCCCTTACTTGATCCTCAATATTGTTTATCGTATTCGATCTATAGCGGAGTCTCTCAGTGAATTCAATCTCGACAATTTGTCTCCAACTCACCAATTTCTTGCTCGGTTATTCTTGAGAGGAGGTCGGCTTCCATATTGTCCTCTCTCATGACTTGGTTCATTTCATAGTAAGTGAAATTTTTGATGAGGGTTTTTGCGAAGTCACGATGCGAGTTAGTCTTGGGTTGATAGTATCATACTCCCCCTAATTTGATTAACTATGAGCCGAGAGTCACTATTGATCTCAATATTCGAACTCCCAAGTCTCTTGCCGGTTCCATGCCCGCTATGATCGCTTCATATTCGGCTGATTGTTTGATGCCTCGAACTTGAACCTCAAGGCCCTCATGAATTTCTCCCGCGGGTGCAATCGAAGTATGCCCGCTCAGTTGATTAACTTGCTCGCGGAGCCGTCCACATATAGAGTCCACACCTCTTACGGACGCTCCCTTGGTTGAACAATTTACGTGCTCGGGCTTTTGGGTCATCCTTCGATTACGCTCGCTTTCTTTTTCCGAGTTCATTTGTCCGCTAATTTGAATGATGATTCTACTACAAAATCAACTAAGGCTGCGCTTTGATTGTCTTTCTCGGGAGTAGGTGATGCGGAACTCGGTGAGCTCTATAGACCAAGCTAGCATTCTCCCAGAGGACTACGGTTTATGTAAAACCTTTCTAAGCGGGGCCTCGGTTAGTACGGTTATAGGATGTGCGAGAAAAGTAGGCTCTTAATTTTCGAGCGAGATACAAGCAAGGCGTAAGCTAACTTTTCTATATTAAGATAACGCCCTTCTACGGCGGACGGTGCCTTACTTACATAATAAAGCTGGTTTTGGGAGTTATTCTCCTCCCTTACAAGAGCATTTGCTCTTGCCCGGATCGATGCTTGGCTAAATACGAGAAAAAGCTCTTCTCAGGCACCGGCTGAGTAGAGGTGGGCCGCCCGAGGTATGTCTTGACTTCTTCAAAGCGATGGCACTCGGTGCTCCATGTAAATTCATCGGCTCTCTTCCCCCTTTGAGAGTTTTGAAGAAGGGGAGGCATCTCTCTGTGACCGCGAGATGAAGCGGCCAAGTGCGGTGATGCGACCATTGAGTTTTGTACATCCTTCACGCGGGCGGGAGGTTTCATGTCTAATAGGGCCTGGATTTTCTCTGGATTAGCCTCTATCCCTCTTTGGTTGACCATGAATCAGGAACTTGCCCGCCTTGACCCCGAAAGCGCACTTAAGGGGTTTAGCTTCATCTTTGTTATGGCGCAAGTTTTTGAAGGTTTCCTCCACATCGAGCTCGTGGGAGTTTTCCTTAGTTTTTATGACCGTATCGTCAATGTAGGCCTCAGTTACGCCTAGTTGGTTTTAAAGACCAGATTGACCATGCGGCGATATGTGGCTCCTGCATTTTTTAGCCCAAAGGGCATCATAGTGTAGCGGTATGTCTTGCCCGCAGCAATGAAGGCTACGGAGCGGACATCTTCGGGAGCCATCTGGATGCGGTGGTAGCGGAGTAGGCATCGATGAAGCTTAGAACTACGTAATAGGCTATAGAATCCACCAATGTCTCACATGCGAGGAAGAGGGAAGCAATCTTTGGGGCATGCCTTGTTGAGATCGGTGAAATCAACGCACATCCTCCATTTGCCATTGGATTTCTTAACCATGACCACATTGGCCGGCCACTGGGGTAGGAGATCTCCTTTATTATCCCCGCTTTTAGCAACTTTTCCACCTCTTCCTTGATGGCAATCTCTTTCTCAGGGGAGAAATATCTGGATTTACGGTGAATGTTTTTGAAGGAGGGGTCATCGTTGATTTTATGGAGGATCACGTCCTCGCGATGCCTTGCATATCTTCCACCCT
Organism: Adenophora triphylla var. japonica; assembly: GCA_022495995.1. NCBI lineage: Eukaryota > Viridiplantae > Streptophyta > Magnoliopsida > Asterales > Campanulaceae > Adenophora > Adenophora triphylla. The sequence goes on along the minus strand of JAFEMH010001120.1, from coordinate 139,290 downwards.
CCAAGCGAACACATCGCAATTTGCTCTAAGGAACTCAATAAGTATCCTTCTTTCCTCATTTGTGAATTTCCATTGACCTTAGCTTGTTTGCTCGGGGAAGTGGGGATTGATTACCACCTCCTCGAGCTCGTCGTTAGGTTGAAGGTCGGCGATTTCACGATTGTGCGAGGAGTCAATAACAATAGTTGGGGGGTTGACACGAGCTTCGGTCAGTGTTGCCATTGAATATATGATATCACGGTCAATTTCCCCTCTATTCCTCGATCAATATATCCTCCCTCAGCAGGGCGGCCAAGCTGCTTTGATTTTACGCTCATTTTGAGCTCCACCTTTGTGGAATGGAAAGAAAGCATGCCAATTGGTACGGGTGGCGGCGGTAGTGCAAGGGCTTTCCCCTTCTTTGACTTGTCCTCGCCCTTTCCCTCTATTATTTTGTCCTCGCCCTCTATCTGCGGGCAGGATGTCTGGCCTTTCTGTTCTTTCCTTTTTTCCTCCAGTGCTCGGAGGAATCTCCCGGGCTGGTTCTTGATGGTAGCAACCCGGCCCAGGGTGTTAAATTTCACCCTTTGGTGGGGACGGACGCAACTATTCCCAATTCGGCTGACAAGCACGCCGAGAATGGCATTGTATTGGGAAGGAAGATCGACCACCATGAAAGTTATCTTGGCCGTCTTACGCATGGGTTTTTCTCCAATAGCTACGTCAAACACAATCGTCCCCTTTACCCTTACGGCGTGGTTTGTGAAGCCTTCGAGCATGCCCGCGTATGGAGTGAGATGTGCTTAGTCATTCTCATTCCAATCAAAGTATGGTAGTAAAGTATGTCGCGGGCGGCTCCGGTATCTACCAACACACGGCCTATGTTTGCCGGTTGATTCTCATTACGAGGGTGAGTGGGCGTGTGGAATGAAAAAGGGTGGAGGCAAGTTCGCTCCTTTTGAACCCAATTTCCAGCTCTTCCTCAGGGGCCGGGGCGGGGATGGAGAAAACCTTCTCTAATGTCCGAATTTGGAGAGACAGCCCTACTAGTGGGAGGTTCCTCCCCGATGAAGTTAATGTCATAGTCCCCAAAATCGTCATCATTATTATCTCTTTCATTCTGTCTGGTCCCCGCGTATGTCGTGCCGCTGCCGATCATTGTTATTGGGGGGCGTGTGTTTCCCTTAACCCACTTGGTTAGCTCCCGTTATTAATTTTCTGTGGATTACTCGCTTGGTGGAAACAATCCTCGGTTCCGTGCCGTGGTCGTTGTGAAACTCACGAATTTAAGTCTACTCCTCTCATTTGGCTTTCGAAGCATGGGGGAGGAGGAGGAAAGTGCGAGGCTCTCATGATCACCACCCTTGGGTCGGTGAGCTCTGTGTAAAGCTGTTTCGGCCACGGCCTTTTGAGCCTTTCGATCCCCGGCCTCTGTTTTTGCCACGATTATTGGCACGAGCGGGCTCTGGGGTGGTCTCTGGACTTGGCTTATCCTTTCTTTCGCGAAGCTCGTGGAGCGGGCACTGGCCCAGGCTCTTCGGCGGAGAAGCGTGGCGAGGCCCTTTCATACATTTCCTCCTTTTGATTTAGGTTTCTTTGGAGGCAAAATTCATTTTGAGGAAGGAGTTGCGAGGCCGCCCTCAAAACATAGTACGATATCACTCTCGTCCCGAGTCCACAATCTCTCGCTCACCTTCCTGAACCGGGATATATAATCTTTTGTAGGCTCATTTGGTGCACCTTGACACGGACAAGATCTGTCTTTGGTCTAGCGGGCACACACTGCTCCGCAAAGGCATTGAGGAAGAGGACTACGGGCGGCGAATATTTGGATACACCGGGGCTTGAGGGCTAGCATCCAAGATAGGGCCTTGCCGGTGAAGGTCGCGGCCCAAGGCTTTGCACATCACCGACTCATCCGCGGAGAATAAAGCCATCGGCCCTCAAATCTTCCCATATGACTCTTGGCATTTTTGGATCCGTCATAGGTGTCCAATGCAGGGGGGTTTGCCCTTACGGATCGGTGCCGCGCAATTTTATCGGCGAAGGCGTCCATAGTGCGGCCACTGACGGCGGCCTTTCCGATGGGTTTCCCACATCTTACGCATGAATTCCACAAACTCGGGGTTCGATCATCAACCTTTTTGCTTTTTAGCTCGTGGAGCCACGGCCTTCTCCTTGGCCGGAGCCAAAGGTACGGCTTTGGACTTCGCACGGTGATTTGTTGTGCCTCTTCCCCCTTTCCTCGCTATCATCTACATGCACCACGCTCCGTCCGGCCGGCCGTCCGCGCTCAAGGGCCGGGTCTACCCGATTGCCCAGCGGCTCGACTAGCAAGCGAGTGTGCGGGAGCTCGTTGGGAGAACCTTTGTGACCACTTGAGGAGGCGTAGCCCTCCATTGGCCTCTATTTCAAATATTTCCATCTCCGCGTCGTTGATGGCCATGGCCTCCGCGACCGGTTTGGATTTGGAGGCTAGGATTTCCTTCCTTCTCGGGATTTGTTAAGGGGAAAGTGGGGTGGTTAGATTGGTGTTTTTATGCGAGCTTGGGGAGTTTTGGGCTAGTGTTTAGTAGGGCTTGGGCTTTCTCGGCACGTGCTTCCTCGGTTAACCGGTGGAGAACTCGTTGAGTGGGGATTTTGAGGCCGAGAATGGGCCCCCATTACATTGAAGACGAGTTGGTTTGCCTTTCCCTATTGTTGTTGGAGGGTTCGGCTTGGTTTCCTCCTCTATAGTTAAATGACCGGCATTTTTTAGAATTTGAGACATGTCACGAAAGGTGAAAATAAGCTGAAAAGAAGTGTCTTTTGACGATCGGTTGTTTAGACTACAAGGTGTGTTCTGAAAACAAAAGTTTTAAATGGGAAAAACTTAGTGATGTAAAATAGAAGAGCCTTTCGGCCTTGAATTTGTTTAGGACACGTGAGGTGCCTTGAAAACAAAAGATTTTTAACGAGAAACGAAAGAAAGCAAGGTTCCCGGCAATGGAACCACTGATGACGCCACAGCTTTTCGGGGTCAGGAGCGGTTCAAGGATATCTGGCTAGGATATATTTGGTGGTTTTGCGTACCTAGATCACAACACAAACAAGCACCGTTAAGGTCAAAGTTGGATGTTACTCCAACTCAGGCCCTCGGGTGTGAGAGTAAGAATACTGAGTAATAAGGCTTTGAATACCTTTGGAGTGTGTGTGTGTTTAGGTTTAGAGAGTAAAAGAGCTTACTCAATTGTATATGGAACTTACCTTGCCCCGAGGGTAAAGGCCTTCTATTTATAGGCAATGCCGTGGTGCTTGTTGAGGTAAGCAATGAGATCGGCCCTAGGGGCACTTGGGTATTTGACCGCCTACACGTGTCCGCAGCCTAATTGGTCTGTCGGGGAGGGAACATTGGTATCCGGGGGACATGGTGAAAGGGACATGAGCCGTGTAGCCGGCTTATTGCATTAAATGGAATAGTAGGCGCGGGCGAGCCGCATTGAATGCGTGATGGGGAGCCGGCAAGTGGCTGTCAGAGCCGATGCGCTAACTTGCTCGGTAAGGCTTGACATTAGGGAAGCGGCATGTGCCGCGGTCAACGTTGTGCCGCGGTCAAGATATATGACGCGAGCACGGTTGATGCGGGCATGACTCATGCGGGCACGAGATCCGGCGGGGTTCCAAGGGTCCTCGACGGGGACGAACCGAGGAGGGACACGGTCTTGACCACAAGGGCCTATTTGTCCGCGGTCTTCCCTCCAGCGGTCTAGGAACTGCTACGTCACTGGTTCCTTGGACTAGACCGAGCGCGAGCCCGGTCCAGTAGATCCGGGCTCATCAAGTTCGATGCTTACTGCATTTGGGGAAGCTGAAATTTTATTTTGTGTTTTGGGATTACTTGCTCTGTTATGTTGTTTAATGAGTGAATATGAAATTTGATTTTGATTATGCAGTGAGAATTGGGTTTTACTTGGGATGTTGATTTGTATGGTGAATTGCTCAAAATTGGGGGTGGAAAAGAGAGGTAGCTATTTACTGAACCATGGTCTGTTCATTTTCAGTTTCAAGAAATGCCTACTAGTATATGCTTTTTGATTAACATTTTCATTATAAAACTTTGTTATTACAGGGCGTATGAATACTTTCAAAAGTCTTGTGATTTGCCCATCCGTTAAGTTATAAGGTAAGTATCAATCAAGCTGTTTATTTGATATAAAGTTGTTTCTCATTGCAATTATTGAACCTCACACATGTAAAAGTTTATTTGATATAAAATTGTTTCAATTCCATATCCCTCCTCCTCCTCCCTTTATTCAATTGCATTGACCCTTTTTAAATTCTTTTTTGTAACAATCTATTGTAATGGCTTCTCTTGTTGTAAATTCTTCTTAGAGCAATCATTCGGGGGGGACTGGCACATTGGTGGTATAGTAATACATATTAGGGCTTCAATCATTTTTAGTGTAGTGATATATGGTGAGCATAGTGTGCAACTGTACAATTGGTGAAATTTCATGCACAAACACGATCTTCTTTCCTTCTCTATATTATAAATTTTTGCTTCATGATTGTTTAGTTTCACGTTTAAGGGAGACCATTGAACTGTGATGCAGGAATGGAGGGCTCCTTCTATGGTTAAGATGGATAACTATGTGGAGTAGAGCAGCTTGTTCTTCAGTATTTTGCTGGAAATGGAGGTGGCTGGCAAAGTGTACAACTGTACATACAGAATAGCATGTGGTTGACAAATTTTGGGCTTCTTATGTGCTATACCATTTTCGCCGATTCGCCGAATGTCTTCTGCACCAGATTTCAAGTAATATATCTTTCATATCGTCTTAATTTTGTATCAAGTTGGTTCTTAGCATCCTTGTGATTACAATGGTTCGTGACAGTGCCATTCACATCTGGGTTGTATGCGTGCTTGTTTTGTGTGCATAGGGTCAATTTTATATATAACCCACGACTAGAATGCATGTTCTTTTTATGTTCTAGTACATGAGCACTGCAAGTACTCGGAATCTCAGCAAGGATTCGTAAGTAAGTACTGTTGGACTACCAATTGAGCAAGTGTCACTGCTTTTAATCTGGCCATTTAGGTTGTTCCATGATGGTACTTTGGAGGATTTGGGAAATAAAACTATAAGTGCATATCTTCATCCTGTTTATGGCACTGATTTTTTTTTTCTAGAGGGTAGTAGATTCTAATACTCTACATTTCTTTCCTTTCTGTGTTTCTGTGCAACTGGCAGTTTCTATGATAATGAAAACATGATGTGATTTGGCTGCAGGAATTCTTTAATTTTACCTGATTCACGTTTGCAAATCCAATGACTTATTTTATATACACTGCAATGAAAAATTGAAGGCTTCCTGAAAGATATCATCATCGCGGCTTCAACTATTTTGCTCGAGTGAAATTTTACATATTTCTTATTTTTGTTTATCTCTGTTATCTTTTGCTCATCTTCCATGCTTCTCTGTTCATATTCTTGCTGTTTATTCTCCTAGTTGTTTTTAAGTTCTAGTTTGTTAGTGTATGCTTGCTTTTCCTGTAATACTCCCTCCGTTCCGAAAATGATCTTCCTATTTTTTTTGTCTTTAACGTGAATTTACTTTGAAAAATAATTTTAGGTTGATTTAATTTTCCTATTGAAACATCTAAAAAATGTTATTGGATAGTATTTATAATATCAATAACAAATTTTAAATTTTCATTAGGATAATTAAAATCAACATAAAGTACTTTCGTGAAAAAGTGGGAAGATCATTTCGGGACGGAGGGAGTATAATGTAACCTGGGAGCTCTGTATTGTTGAACTCACAAACGCGATTGGTCTCTTGTATTTGTTACAGCCTTCTAGGTTAGCTTGACCTGTAAGCTATTTATTCCAGCAAACAGTGAACACATACAAGCATAAATTTGAATACGCGTTGCATAATAGATTTCTTTTTTCATTCCGTCTTTTATGTTGGTCTTTCATTCACTTTCCTGGATGTGGGTTTGTGCAGGATCTTGATCTCAGAAGACCGGGTGTAAGCAAGCCTCCTCCTTGTAAAGAGTTTGAAGTAACAACAGAGGAAGTTCTCCGAAAAGCTGATTTTAGGGTAATTAAATTTAGTGCAAGCATATTCTTACAAATGGGAATATGATTATTGCTAGTAACTTTGGTAGCTATCCTTTTGTTTCTTTTAGGGGACATATTTGTGATGTAGGTTTACTGTTACAATTTTGTTTCTTTAAGAATTGTACGTGAAATTAATTTGTAAAGTAAACAAGAAATAAATTTTATTTATATTTGATGTGACTAGTGTTTTTACGAGTTGTTTCAGCACGTAGGTTGAATGTGAATTGGGGAAAGACCAGAAATACAAAATTTATTAAAAAAAATAAAATAAAATTTCACAACGTTTTAAAAACGTTGTAGAAAATCTTAAAACAACGTTTTATAAAACGTTGTCAAAGATAGGACAACGTTTTTATAAACGTTGTTTTAAGGTATTCTACAACGTTTCTAAAACGTTGTCTTAGACCCTATTACAACGTTTATGAAAAACATTGTCAAAGATAGGACAACGTTTTTAAAACGTTGTCTTAGATCCTATTACAACGTTTATAAAACGTTGTCTTAGACTGGGGCCTAAGACAACGGTGGATGACACAACGTTTTCAAAAACGTTGTCAAAGGTCTTTAACAACGTTTAAAAAACGTTGTGAAAGCCCATTTTTGTTGTAGTGACTTTTCTATCAATTTTCTCTCTCATACCTCACTTTCTATACTCACAACCCAATTACATTTAATCTTTGTGTTTAAAATAAAAATAAAATTGTTAGTGAAACGGAGAAAGTACACATAGATTTAATCTCTGTGTTTAAAATAAAAATGTAATTTTAGTGAGACTGAAAAAGTATAGTCACAATACATATAATTATTTTTTTAAAAAAAATTGTATTACATATATACCAAAAAAAAAATTTCAAGGAGGGCAGTGGCCCCTCCTTGCCCTAGACGTGGCCGATTCGGTTGAACCGGCGGTTAGCCGGTTTAAACCGGCGGCTAGAAACTTCCAAAACCCTCAATCGGAACCGAACCATGTAACCGCCTTAACCAGTTACGGTTTGACGATTTTTCGATTTGACCGGTTAACCGGTTTCAACCAGTTTGGTTTTTTTTTTTTTTTTCAAATTAGATTTTTAACAGAATTTTTAACAGATTTAAAAACAATTAAGGAAAAAGTTAAATTTCTAGCCGTTTTTGAATAAAAAAGTTAACATTTTTACAATTTTTTGAAAAAAACAGTTAACTTTTTAACCGTAGCCTTGTCTCGCGCGAGACTGGAGTGTCTCGCGCGATACAATCCTTATGTCCAATTTAACAGTTTTTTGAAAAAAAATTGTTAACTATTTAACAGTTTTTTGAAAAAAAGTTAACTTTTAATTTTTTTTTTAATTTTTTTTTAGATAAATAAGACTATTTTAGACTTTCGCTTACTACATACAATTTTTGCAAAAAGTTATATAAAAAAATTATGAATTTTGAAAGAAATAAAACTTAACATTTTTTTTTGAAAAAAGTTAACTTTTAATTTTTTTCAATTTTTTTTTTAATAAATAAGACTATTTTAGACTTTTGTTTGCTACATAGGAGTACAATTTTTGCAAAAAGTAATATAAAAAAAGTTATGAACCGTCGGTTTAACCGTCAGCCCAACGGCCCAAGGCGTCCACGCCCAGCCCGCCCAAGTCCCAACGGTCATATGACCGTTTGAAATTGTTTTTGAAAAAGACGGTTTAGCCGATTTAACCGTCGATTTTAATCGACGGTTGACCGATTTTCTATTTTCTCTAATCGGTTCCGGTTAACCGTTTTGATTGGTTTCAAACCGGCCGATTTATCGATCCAGTTAAAAAAATGGCCAGGTTTACCTTGCCCCTACATGCCTCCGCCCATGGTCTCACGCCACGAGGCGAGAAAAGGGATGGAATCCTAATAATACTTAGCGAGGGTGAGAATTGAATTTACCACTTGATCACTCTTTTGAGAAAGTAATTACAATTAGTTAAGCCTTGCAAATTGATTTTCATTTATAAATATTCTAATACCATATGATGAAAGGCAAGAGACAAGGAGAATAATCTACTTATAATTGTAATTAGGTCATAGGTACTTATTGATAAACTTTTTGATTACAGAAGATGCTAGCAACTTAGACGGGCAAACAATCTTTTAATAAATGTGGTAATGGTATTTAAATTGTGTGTTTGATATTGAAAAGAATTCATGTTATTTATTTGGATTTGAAATTGCACCCGCAGTGCATTTACTAGTTTGTAAGCAATCTATTCCATTTAATTTTTCTGAAAACGAAGACTATGAATATTTAAGTATAAGTTGTTTTAATCCCTCCTCTATCAAAGTAGCTCGTATAACCTCACACGAGATATTAAAAATATAGTTGTTGAATATAAATTTAATTTATGTAATATTTTTGCTAATTTGTAATCTAAAGTTTATATTTTTTTTTCGATATATGAAGTGATAAAACAATAAGACATTTTTATATAAGGGTAACATGTCATTGGATTAATGATTCTTGAAAAATTCAAAAGAGGTTACTTGAATATAGATTATTTGATGAGTCACATACTGCACATAACATTGCTCATATATTACAAACAATTTTGCATAAATATAATATTGTTGATAAAGTTTTTTCAATGCCTTTTGATAATTCTAGTTCTAATATCACTAGTTTGCCCGAATTAATTTTAGTTTGTAAACCATCACTAGATGATAGATTTTTTCATATTAGACTCATTTGTCATATTTTAAACTTATGTGTGCAAGATGGTTTACGTGCTTTGAAAGCTTCTATTAGTAGATATTATAAAAATATCAAAAATTACAAGCCTATTTAAGCAAGATTGTAACCCATGAAAAAAAAAAAAGAGATTTTCAATAGATGTTCCATATAGATGGAATTCTACTATTCATGTTTTAGAAGAAACTTATTATTGCAGAAATGAAATTTGCATGTTATTTGGATCTATTAATTATGGTACCAAATATATTACAAAATTTTATACTACACAATGGAAAGAATGTGCAAGTATGATTAATTTGTTGAAGAAATTCGAGGCGGCAACCTTAGCGTTATTCGGTACATATTATCATACTTCTACTTTAGTTGTTGATCATCGTGTAGAAATTTATAGTAAATTTTCTGAATTTAAAGATGATATTATTCTTAAATATGCGATTTTCAAAATGCGAAAATCATGGAAAAATAATTGCTTAACATTCCTAATATTTATTTGGTTGCTAATTTATTAGATTATAGAGTGAGAGAGTGTGATTTAAGTCAATTTAGAATATTATTATTCAAACTTTTATTTGGTGTGAGATCTCAATATGCCTAACGTAGGTTAAAAAGTTGCTAGTGTTAGAAAAACATTTTTAAAAATTTATTATGAATACAAGTTAATATATGGTGATGCAACAACAAGTGAGCCTTCAGTATTTCAACATTCCTCATTATCATTTGTGGCAAGTTTGTATGGAAGAAAACAATCTCGTGGCGGTGTTAATAGCGAATTTGATAAATTTTTAACTACCGAATTTGAAAAAGAAAATCCATTTGATATTTTGAGTTGGTGGTTAAGGAGAGCACACACTTTTTCTATCATTTTTAGAATTGCACGAAAAGTACTTGCTTGTCCCGGAACAACGATTTCGGTGTAGCAAGATTTTTGTATTGCTGGGAATATGAAGCATAATCGTCATAATTTATCAAGTGATAATTTTGAAACTTGTAATTTGTTAAATGATTGCATTAGAGCGGAAAGAAAAAAAGCAAAACGACAATCCAACGGATTTTCTTGATGACAAAGATGAGTACTTTGATAAAACTAAACCGGGAAGCTATTAAGGTAAATATAATGTATTTATTTAATTGTTAATACAGTTTTTTATAGGTTAGAATTTAGATAAATATTGTAATAAAAAGAAGTAAAGTCTTCTAATGTCCTCCCTTTAAATTATAAAAGGGCAAGTTTTGGTTGTCCCACTCATGTGAATTTTTCCAATAATTAGTAAAATTTAAAGGGTACTCTTTTTTATTTTATATACTTTCATTTGTTTAAATTTTATAACATTTTTATATACCTTTTTGTAAAAAAGATCAGTTATAAAAAAAGTCTGAAATATTTTTTCCTATTCAATAAAAATAAAAAATGAAAAATAAAGTGTAATTCGTATCTATTTTCTTTTATATACTTTCATTAATTCATTTGTTTAGTTTTTTTCTATTTTTTATATAACCTTTTGTAAAAAAAAAAAATCAGTAATGAAAAAAGTATAAAATATTTTTTCGTATTCAATAAAAAAAATTAAAAAATTAAAGGGTAGTTCGCCCCTTTCTTCTCTTATATACTTTAATTTGTTTAGTTTTTTTCTATCTTTTAATATTTTTTTGAAAATATTTTTAGTAATAAAATAAATTCTAAAATAAATAAATAACAACACCGTTGAATCGACGGTTTGAAACTGGAATCGTGAACCGACAGTTCACGGTTCGATTCCGATTTGACCTTTTTCGAAATCGGAATCAGCAATTTCAAATCGAAATCGAAACCGTGTTTGGATTTCATAAACTTTTGCCCTAGTTTGCGAGGAGAGAGAGAGAGAGAGAGATTTTGTTTAAAATAATGTAAAATGGGTTTCTTCAAAAATACATAAATATTGTAAATTGAGAAAGAAAAAGGTGGGGGCTAACATGGGGGAGACAAAAAGGTTAGGGGAGGTATTGTTAATTTATGTGCTTGTGTAACCCACGAACATGGGTTCCCTTTTTGTCCTTGTAATCTTACTCTTACTCAAAACTTTTATTTTTCCATTAGAAAATTAATTGCCAATACAAAATACTCCCTCCGTCCCCGTTATTGTGAATCATTTTTCCGGGCACAATAATTAAGAAATATTATTAAGATAATGAAAATGTGTGATAGGAAATGAAGAGAGAATGAGTGGAGTTAATAGTAGGTTGGTTGAATAAATTGTATGGTAAAAAATAAAGAGAGAGAATGAGTGGGTGGGGTAGGGTGAATATAAAATAACACAAGATTTTGGGGGAAACTAGTTTCTCCTTAAGTTATAGAAAGTCCTGTTTTATAAACTGTTCCTAAATATTCGCTAACTACTTGCAAGTAGAAAAAAAGTGGACTTTTTATAATTTATAAAGAAACTAGTTTCTCCCAAAACTTGTTCATAAAATAATAAATTTATTTCCATTTTAAGCAGTTTGCATTCACGTGAGACGAATCAAAATGGAAATAAATTTGCATTCACGTGAGACGGAGGGAGTATCAATCAAGAATAAGAATATGACGTAGACGTACCCTCAATCAATTAGTTAATTATTCTCCATTTGATTTATTTAACTTAAACAAAGTCAAAGAATATGTTATGGACTCTCTCTCTCTCTCTCTCTCTCTCTCTCTCTCTCTCTCTCTCTTCCTTTTGATAAGGTACATAAAAATTAACTTAATTCATTTATATTTCTCGACAACGCCTACATAATTATAATTATGTGGAGGACAAATTAACTCAGCTGTAACTCAAACTAACTCAATTTTTATTAGGGTTCGAAATAGAGAAAATATATATAAAGTCGAAAAGATTTTGATTCAAAATTTAATGCTTTTCCTTTAGAAATGAGTGGAGTTCATTTTGCATAAATTGTTTAATTTATGTTAGCTAGCAAAAGAAGCTTTTTGTACTTGTTAAAAGAAAAAAAGAAGGATAGAAGAAAAGCATTCTTGTTTGGAGTCGCGAAGGGTTGCTTAAGCTTATCCCCTTCTCACTTTGGAGTTTACCCTAATACCTAATACAGAATATTCTCTTGATCTAATCTTATTTTAATTATTTTAGTTAAACTTGATTGAATTTTAATCAATAATTAATGAAAAAAATAATCAATTATTTCTCCGTCCATATGGGTGGCCTTAACACTAAAAAAATATTAAACGCCTTGAATTTTCATTAGTGATAATGTACATATATACATGTGTGTAGTGTCCTACTTGACTGCAATCTCCTAATGATACTAGAGATCATTCCTATCTCCTATTTATATACAATGATTATCCTTTCATATGAAGGTGATACAATTAGTTTGGAAAATATAGTCATAAAATAAGGAAATGATATATGACAAAGAGTCCAAGATGGTGTGGGATAGAGTTTACGTGACATGAGGGATTATGTGAATCTTAACACTCCCCCTCAAATTGGAGTGTGTAGGTTACGAACACCCAACTTGCCCAAAAGAAAATGGAACCGTTGCGATACCAAGGCTTTGGTAAAAATGTCTGCTACCTGCATGGCAGTGGGAATAGTACATGGTTGCACATCTTTGCGCTCAACACGTTCTCGAACAAAGTAGCAGTCCATCTCGACGTGTTTTGTTCGCTCATGAAATACGGGATTATTTGCAATATGACGGGCTGCCTGGTTATCACAAAACAACGAAGTTGGTGATGTTTGCGGCATACATAAACCAAGCAGCAACCAATGTAACCATACAACTTCACATACAGTTGTGGCCATTGATCTATACTCGGCTTCTGCGGTAGATCTTACTACCAATGATTGTTTCTTAGTGCGCCAAAAAATAGGTGCACCACCAAGAGTGAGAAAGTACCCTGAACTAGAACGGCGGGTCTTAGCACATCCACCCCAATCTGCGTCACAAAATGCTTCAAGTCTATACCCTCCTGTGCTGGAAGGAAGATGCCTTGGCCAGGTGCCAACTTCAAATAGCGCAAGACTCTATATGCGGCGTCAAGATGGTTTTGCCGTTGTTTGCTAAGAAACTGACTCAACATATTTACTGCAAACGTGATGTCTGGTCTTGTGACGGTAAAGTAGCATGCCTACAAGCCTTCGGTACAATCCTGCATCGATCTCAGGACTGTCACCATCTGGCCCGAACTTAACATTTTGTTCCATTGGGAACTGACTTGGTTTACAACCTTGCATTCCAGTTTCTTCAAGTATATCGAGTGTGTATTTTCTTTGGCTAAGTACCAAGCCATCAGGGGAGCGAGCAAATTCTATGCCGAGGAAATATTTGAGTTGACCCAAATCCTTGATGCTAAACTTGGCATTGAGATAGTGTTTGACCTTCTCAATTTCCGTGTCGTTGTTACTTGCCAAGATTACGTCATCTACATAAATGTGCAGCAAGATAGGTTGTGCCTTTGTCAAGAATAAACAATGAGTGGTCCGCCTTGGATTGTCTAAAACCATATGCGAGCAGCGCTTCCGTGATGCTTGTCGTAATCCATATAGTGATTTGTGTAACTTGCATACCCGGGGGTCTCCTTGACGTGAAAACCTTGAGGTATCTTCATGTAAACATCCTCTGTCTAATCCCCGTGCAAGAATGCGTTGTTCACATCGATTTGGTGTAGAAACTAATTCCTTTTCCCAGCTACAACAAGCAATGTCCGTACAGTGACTAGTTTGGCAACCGGGGCAAAAGTCTTATGGAAATCAATGCCTTCGACTTGTGTATAACCTTGGGAAACGAGACGGGCCTTGTATCGCTCTATTTCACCATTGGGTTTGTACTTTATCTTGTACACCCACTTTGAGTCAATTGCTCGCTTGCCCGGTGGTAGGTGTTCTAGACTCCATGTGCCATTTGCTTCAAGTGCTTGGATCTCCTTTTGTATTGCCTCACACCAAGCCTGTTGTGTCACAGCCTGATGAAAATATTTTGGCTCATCATGGGAGGTGATGGCCGCTAAAAAACATTTGTGGGCTTTTGAAAATCTTTTGTAAGAGACAAAGTGAGATATAGGATGTATCGTTGAGGTCCCCGATTTGGAAGTGGGCAGTGAATGGTCTACATATTGTGACAAGTCGATCTCAAAAAATTTGAGATAGGCCGGCTGGTGGTGCTGCCTGCTACTCCTTCGTGCCCCATTTACTGGTTCGATGTTGCTTGTCTGTTCACCATGATTTTCTTCCGGCTCATCTAACTGGCAGTCTGGCACTACCAGAAAAACATGTTTTAGCAGCGGAAATTTCCACTGCTAAAGCGGCATTTTCGTCGCTGTTGCATACCCACCCCTGGAATAATTCCGTCGGTGGTCAGGCAGTGGAAGCGCGTCGCAGCGGTCCGGCAGTCCAATTTTCGCCGGTGTACACCGACGAAATGGTATTTCGACAGTGTCCACCGGCGAAAATTTCCGCCACTGAGTTATTTTGATTAAATTAAAATTCTAAATCCTCCGACGGAATATTCCGCCACTGAGGTAATTTTATTTAATTAAATTGTAATTTCACCGAAGGAATTTTCCGCTGCTGTGTTATTCTGATTTATTTAAAATTCTAAATTCACCGACGGAATATTCCGCCGCTGATAATGCAATAAATAAAAAAAACTCAAAAATGTAACTTATAATAATTTTTTGTACACACACACACACACACACATATATATATATATATATGTGTGTGTGTGTGTGTGTGTGTGTGTGTACAAAAATATTGTAATTGACATTTTTGATTATATATATATATATATATATATATATATAGAAATGAATTATAATACTACTAAAATACACTTATAAATAACCTTATATTGAAAAAATTCACTAGTAACTAACATCTCAAATAGTTTTATTTATTCAAAAAAAAATTGAAAAAATTAACTAAAATTGTAATTTAACCACCGACGGAATAATTCCGCCACTAGGTAATTTAATTTAATTAAAATTGTAATTTCACCGGCGAAAATTTCCGCCACTGAGTTATTTTGATTTATTTAAAATTCTAAATAACCACCGACGAAATAATTCCGCCGCTGATAATTTTCTACCGTCAGATTATTCCGCCGGTACAGTTCGAAGACCAGTCAACATACATCAGTGGCGGTATTGGAACGAATATTCGACGAATATTCGTTTTTAGTGGCGAAAATATTCCGCCGCTGATAATTTCGTCGGTGTAAATGGAACCAAAATTTTTTTCGCCGCTATATAGGGACGAAAATATTCCGCCGCTGATAATTTCGTCGCTAAAGATTCGGTTTCTAGTAATGTGCATATTGATCACTTCCTCATTCGACCCACCTTGTGGACTGTCCTCTTCAGCAACTTGGGCCTGCTCAGCGACTTCTTCATCTTGTTCAAAGTCAAAGTCTGAGTGCAATTCTTGCTCTCTTTGGCTGGTGACTTCATTGTTTTGTTTACCCACATTATTCTTGAAAGGAAAGTGTGTCTCAAAGAATTTTACATCATGACTCGTGTATATTTTTCCATTTTCAAGATCATACACCCAGTAGCCCTTTTGGGATTGTGGGTATCCCACAAAAACACGTCTCCCCTTGTCACTAAACTTGTCTTTATCCCTTTTATTATCTTTTGCATATACTAGGTATCCAAAAACACGCATGTGCTCAAAGGTGGGCTTCCTTTTTAACAGAATTTCATAAGGTGTTTTGTTTGCAATAACTGGTGAGGGTAACCTATTTATAATGTACGCATCGGTTAAGACACACTCACCCCAGAAATCAACTGGTACACTACCGGAAAAAGGTGGTTTAGCGACGAAAATTTTCGTCGCTAAAATTCAATTTCCGTCGCTAAAAATAAACACCGGCGGAAAAATTCCGTCGGTGGTTGTAACGATGTGTGTTGCCTTTTTCGCGGGAAAAATTCGATTTTTGCGTTTCTTTGAAAAACCAAATAAAACCGGAAAAAACGGAGTCGCCACGCCATTTTAATTTTGAGGGCCAAAACTTTGAAAAAAGCCCGAGATCAGAGATTTAGGTTCGGAGGTCATGTTACGCGTCGGGAAGGACGTTAGTGTGCACCCGACGCGCCTCGTAAAAACGAGTCTTCCAAGCTGAAAATCATTTGTGTGTGTGTGTGTATGTGTTTTGGCCAAAATAAGTGGAAACTCAGAAAAGTAAAAATTGGGATATCTTTTTAAGACTTTAAACTGATCCCATGATTTTTTGGAAGATTTTTGGATTGAGATTTGGTACTCAAAAGACCTTTTGAAGTTGGGGGCCATTTCTGCCAGAATGAAAAAGGCAGTGGACCTTTGATTTTGAAATGGATTCAAGGGTCCTAAAACTTCATAATCTGGATGAACTCAGAGAATGAAAGTTTCTCTAGACTCCTTGAATAAACTTTGTGTGAAAGAAATTTCCATTTTGGAGAAGATTTGAGGGGTCAAAACCTTCTGGAAACCTCAGATATGAGATCTGGATTCCCAGAAGCTGATGAACTAGCCTCTGAAAGAAAATTTGAAAAGAGGAGTTTTACTCACCCAAAAAATAAGGTAAAAATATGTCTGGAAAGCTCTGGATGTTGGCTACAAAAAGTATTTTGTAGTCAACACCAAATTCCAAGTTCATCTGTGTCCAAAAATTAAGACCATGGACTGAGGTCTGAGAAATTTGCTACTGGACAGCAATTTCTCAAGAAAGAAAATATGATTTTAAGGGGGGTTTTGCATCCATGCTTGTCCCCATTTCCCTAGGTTTTGGTTAGTGATCACTAGACATTTTAGTGGTGAATCAACTATACCAAACCATCCTTGGGGTACATTAGGACTAAGCATTTCATTTGCTTGGGGAGGGGAATTTTATCCTTTGAAAATCAAGATTTAGTGCTTGAAAATGGTTTTTTAGGGTTTTGAAAGTGCATTTTTGCAAGTAAGCAAGAAAAGCTTTGAAAATAATGTTGATCTTTGTAGAAGATCATCCATGGAGATGGTCTTCCATGGTGATCTTCTTAGATCTAGAGAAAGAAGATGAAGGAACTACATTTTGTAGTTTGAAGATGCATGCATGGATGAGATTTAGGGTTAGGAAGAGGAGGGTTTACCAATCTTCCTTGTGTTCTTGAGTGTTTGGCTCGAGTATATGAGTGTTTAGGGCTTGAATATGAGAGTGAGTGGATGAATATGAGTTGGGAAAGATTGAAGAGAAAAAGGTGACAATTCTTGAAGAATTCTCACTGTTTTCTCTCTATATTTCGCCAGAGGTTCGGTGCAATTGTGTTCTTCCTCCTTATTTTTGTGACTGGAGGGCTCAATTTATAGCCCTCTGAAAACTGCAATGGTATCCGCGCGGATAGGATCGTGCAAACAGGCACTGTTCATTAAATGCGGCTTCACTTTGGACAAGAAGAATAATCTTTTTCAAAATTCAAATTGACCGGCCAGCTTTATGTTTCCAAAGATTGCTATATTTGGTTTTCTTCTTTTGTTTTTTCTTTTTGAGATTCTTTTTAAGGTTTAACCTTAAATAACAATGCCCATTTT
This sequence comes from Adenophora triphylla var. japonica, assembly GCA_022495995.1. Taxonomy (NCBI): domain Eukaryota; kingdom Viridiplantae; phylum Streptophyta; class Magnoliopsida; order Asterales; family Campanulaceae; genus Adenophora; species Adenophora triphylla. Next base: position 121,984 of record JAFEMH010001120.1, on the reverse strand, counting down.
ACCCTCACTTTGTTAGAAATGTTAGGATAGTTAGGAATTGTTAGAAATATTATAACTTTCGTTAATTTTCTAACGAAAATTCTAACAAGCTCAAATTGGAGCACTTACAGTAGCCCCTCGGCGACGGCGCTTTCGAAGGAAGCGGGGTCGTCGATAAGAGTAAGGCTCCATATTTGGCAGGATGATCGAGTGATCGGGTGGCTGAACCTAGCGATAGGCTACCTACGTATCCCGAATGGGAATCAAGCCAGTCGTAGTTCGGGTCTTTGACCCTGGAGATGATGGCGTTTTAGGTGCCTCGGACACGATGAGCGAGTTCTACGGTCTACATCGGAAAGAAACTCATTGGGATAAGAGATGACCATTTTTGGTCTCGATGGCTATCCGCTCTACTGGGGATAGGAATGACCATTTTCGGTCTGATGGCTATCCGCTCTGCTGGGGATAGGAATGACCATTTTCGGTCTCTGCTGGGGATGATTGCGATTTATCGCTTTCTAGTGATAGCGTCTTAGGTGCCTCAAACCTTGGAGATGGCGTTTTAGGTGCCTCGAACCTTGAAGATGGCTTTTTAGGCGCCTCGGACCTTGATGATGATGGCTTTTTAGGCGCCTCGGACCTTAATGATGATGGCTTTTTAGGTGCCTCGGACCTTAATTTGAAATGGCCTTTCGGTGGACTTCGTCTGCTGCCGAAGGAGAGGGTGACCGTTTTGGTCGAGGGGCTGGACCTAATGATAGGCTACCTACGTATCCCTAGTGGGAATCAAGCCCTTTCGTAGTTCGAGTACTACTCGAGATCTCTCTGGCTTTTGGGATTCCGTTAACTTTGATGGGGATTTCGTTAGCCTTTGCTGGGGAAAATCAGACGGACTTGTCTGGGAAATCGGTCTTACGTTTGACTGCCGTTGGATGATTTTGATGAAAGATACGGGATCCGTTATCTTTCTCGGGACACTCGGTCTTACGTTTGACTGCCGGGGGTAATTTTGATGAAAGATACGGGATCTCGTTATCTTTCCCGGGGCACTCGGTCTTACGTTTGAATGCCGGGAGATTTTGATGAAAGATACGGGATCTCGTTATCTTTCTCGTGGCACTCGGTCTTACGTTTGACCGCCGGGAGATTTTGATGAAAGATACGGGATCTCGTTATCTTTCTCAGGGCACTCGGTCTTACGTTTGATCGGGGAAGATTTTGATGAAAGATACGGGATCTCGTTATCTTTCTCGGGGCACTCGGCCTTACGTTTCGATCGCCGAAGGAGATTTTGATGAAAGATACGGGATCTCGTTATCTTTCTCGGGGGCACTCGGTCTTACGTTTGGTCAGCCGGGGAAGATTTTGATGAAAGATACGGGATCTCGTTATCTTTCTCGGGAGGCACTCGGTCTTACGTTCAGGGGGGTAATTTTTGATGAAAGATACGGGATCTCGTTATCTTTCTCGGGGCACTCGGTCTTACGTTTGACTATTGGGGTAATTTTGATGAAAGATACGGGTCTCGTTATCTTTCTCGGGGCACTCGGTCTTACGCTTTGCTGGGGTAATTTTGATGAAAGATACGGGATCTCGTTATCTTTCTCGTGGCACTCCTGGTCTTAAGTTTGACTTGCCGGGGTAATTTTGATGAAAGATACGGGATCTCGTTATCTTTCTCGGGGCACTCGGTCTTACGTTTGACTGCCGGGGAAGATTTTCTTGACAAGGGGCTGACTTTGGTTAACTTTGGTTAACTTTGTCAAGTTGGGGACTGAATTGCAGAGTCCTGAAATTTTAAGGGGCAAAAGGGTCATTTTGACCCTGACAATCTCATCCGCGCGGGCAGGAATGGAAAGTCAGGGGTATTAATGGGGCCAACGCCCTTCTTCTTCCTCAGTCCAATTTTTGCAGTTGCCGAGAGAGAGGGAGACAGAAACGAGGAGAACAGCCATTTTTGGCCCTAGAAGCTTCAAAAATCTTCCGATTTCTTCGATTTTTTTGAGCAATGGAACACGGGGAAGGCGCTTTTCAAGGCCAAGGACGTGGTCCCATAGCGGAGAGGCGATTGGAGCTCGTCCGGATGAGGAGGCATTACAACCTCTCGCAATCGGTTACGGAGGAGCATTATCCCGATGCTTGGCAACATTGGGCTTCGGATCCGCATCTCCGAACGGTATACTTCGAATCCTCTTGATCCTCTTGTCGATTTCTTGCTTGAAATTTTTTGGGTGATTTTTGAAATTTTTTTTTTTTTTTTTTTTGAAAATTTGAATGATTGATGTTCTTGGCTTTAAATTTTGATTTTGATGCTTTGCATGTTGTAATGAGTATATGAGTAACCCAAAATGTGCATTTTGCTTGGGAAAAAGAATTGGCATTTTTGCCACATATTTTTTTTTTCAATTCGAAAATTACATGTGAAAATTCGAAGAATTGTGATTTTTTTTTTTGAAATTGAATATTGCATGTTGATGATGATGATGATTTTTTTTTTTTTGAATTTGAATTTTGATATTGATGAATGATGATGATTTTTTTTTTTGAATTTGAATTTTGATATTGATGAATGATGATGCAATGCATGCATTTTGTTTGGAAAGAATGGGTATTTTGCCAATATGGGATGTATATATATTTTTTGAAAAGTGGGACGGATTTTTCCTCCCGTTGCATGTAAGATGGATGATATGCATGTATGCATTTTATTTTTTTATTTTTTTGAAAATGGGACGGAGTTTTTACTCCCGTAGGAAGGCATTTTTTTTTTTTTGATGAATGCATTGGGACTTTATGAAAATTGTTTTCTTTTATGCGAGAAAAAGGGGGCTATGCTCATTGTATCTTTGTTATCTTTGTCGAAATTTCTTTTTTTTTTTTTTTTTTTTTAATGTATGCAAATGCAAAAATTTTTTTTTGACATTTTCTCTCTTTTTTTTTTTTACGGGCGGACACCGTTTTGTGACTGAGCAACCGAACAAGATGAAGACTCGAGGATCGGTGGAGTCTCGTGATTGACTTGTGGGACCGGCTCCCTGATGCGGGCCGAGGGCTTTGCCGAGTCCGAGACAGATTGTTGTCGAGACGGGACTCGGGAGTTCGTCGAGTGCTTGAGGGGACCGGTCAAGTTCCCCTAAGAGCAAGGGCTCGATGTTCGCTCTAGCGCGGCATTGGTGCGGATGCGACCCACACATTCCACTTCTTCGGGGCGAGGCGACCGTTACGCCTTCGACTATGCCGCGATCACGGGTCCTGTCCTTTAATGGACGCAAAGATCGAGTGGAGAGATGGCTACAGTGACGCGGACCTGCGGGATCTTCTTGGATTTTCCCCTATTCCCAAAAGGGGATGGGGATGGAGTATGCTGTGGTCTTCGGTAAGATTGTGGAGACCATCGCGAGTTACGAGGCTGGGGAGGATAGGTTTAGCGCCGAGCAGATTGCTAGGTCCTTCCTGTGGTTTGCTTTCTCGAGCACGCTCTTTGGTCATGCGAGGGGACGGCGGTCTTTGCCTTCTTGAGGTCCTTGGAGGACATGGAGACGGTTGGAGATATTTCCTGGGGGAGGCCGGGTGGTGCTGTGCATTCGCTCTTGATAGATACAAATTTAAGGTCATACCGCGAGCTCCTTTTCGTATTGCTTCGAGTTTGCCCCGGAGGTATAAGCTCTCTTTTGCTTTTCCTCTCTTCGTTGAGCACGCACTTTTATTTGCAATGGATTGATTGGATTTTTACCTTTCGCAGGTATGGGCGTTGGAGTTTTTCACGTCACGCGTGGGAGGCGTACTGAGGCGTACGTCGGGCGTATCCGGCCATGCGGTCTTGGTCCAAGCATGCCCGGGAGAAGATAAGCTCCGGGGCGTACGACCCTCAGGTACGCGGATTGCCTTCCTTTGACGGAGGCCGAGACGGATGAGGGGATGATATTCTTCCCACAGGATCGCTTTGAGGTAGCGCGGTGAAGGGCGCCGAGATCCGGACGGTGCGGCGGAGGATTTTGAGGGGCCCGACTTGCGACGTCTACTATCCGGGAGAGAGGGTGACGCGTCGCATGGCGTGACTCGCCATGAGGACACCGGTGGAGCCTCCCGCCGATATGATGCACTCCGAGCGATCGGCCCGTGACTGGGATGATTACCGAGCAGCCCACACTTCTCGGACTTCGTGGCGATCGAGCCATATGCGACGTTCGTCTTGAGGAGGCTGAGGATGCCTCAGGTTTTGGAGAGGAGGGGCTTGGGATCCGCGGTACCCTCGGACGGATTTTTCCTACATCCGTGATGGGGTCCGATTGAGGTGCGAATCCTCACCCGAGCGACTTCCACGAGCTTTCCGGCCTCGTCCGGGTATGAAGGTATGGTTTCACCTTTTCCCCTTCTTTTCTTTCCTTTGTTTCATCATCTTTAGCATCGTCTCTTTTCTTGACACTTTTGCTTTTGTGCAGTTTACGGAGGTGGTCGTCGAGACACTGACGAAGCAAGTGATCGGGGCTAAGAGGTTCATTCGGAGGATGGTTGCTTGCGGGGCACCTCAGGCTAGGGCGAGGAGACCACTTCGCCGGCACTCGTCCGACGGGAGGCTTCTCCTATTCCCTGAGACTTCTTCCGAGACCCCTCTTTCTCCTCTCATTGATCACCGCGCGGACCGCCTTCGGATCACGTCATTCTTGGGGATCCGTACGGGCAGTGGACACGTCTGGCGGCATGGTGGGTCGTCTCCGTATGTTCGTGAGTCGGACGCCTTCACCTTCGGATTCGATTTCTTCGGGGATGCAGGCTTACCCTATCGAGTGTGCCGGTTGGTCCCGACGAGCCTCTTTACGGAGATGAGGACGATCGAGCCCGAGACTTTCAGGGCTCTGACGAGGCGGGCCCGAGTCGCAAGAGGGGCCGGGGGGAGACATCGGGCGCTGGAGACTCCGATTGATTTTTTTTTTTTTTGAGATTTAGATTTGTACAGCTTATGCACATTTTTTTTTTTGATGTAATAATTTAGGATTTGTGTTTTATTATTTTTTTTATGCACACTCCCTTTTTTTTTTGGAATGTAATAATTTAGGATTTTATTTTATGAATGCAATGCAATATGAATGCAGTGTCGCATGAGCCTTGTTGTTTTTTTTTTTTTTTGCAAGGGTGTTTGGTATATGGACTGCCTGGGAGGGTTTTTGCAGACAAGTTTCGAGCAACCGGACGGAATATTACCTTTTGGTGTAGCGCCTGACCGTTGCAGAATTTTTTCTGGGGAAGCAATCCCATCCGCGCGGAGGAATCCCGCATCTGACAGTGTCCTTTAATTTTGGTCCAGACCTGGTCTTGCTTTATTTCAAATTCAAATATCCTCTTCAACCTCCAGTCCAAACAGCCATTTTCGGGGAGGAAGAGAGAAAAAACCATGGAAAACCTTAGAAAAGCTCCCTCAAAGTTATCCCAAGAATCCCAAATGTCATTTTTCAACAAGTTCAAGGATTGGTCCCGGGAAATTATGCATGAGAGAAGGTCTTTCTTTGAAGAACGGTACAAGGTACGATGCTTGTGGTCTCTCAAAGAATTGGTTCCGGATTATGACCTCTTAAGGGCTTCTTCTTCGTTTTGGGATACTAGAAGGCATGTCTTTTGCCTTTCCTTCAACGAGATTGTTCCGACTGTGGAAGAATTTCGGGCCTTGCTTGGAGGTCCGGAGGTGGAGGAGATAGCAATTCCTTTGTCCTGGAGGAGCTTCTTTTGTTGACAAGTTGTGCAACCTTCTTCATCTTTCCCTGAGGAAGCACGAGGCATGATCCGCGGTCCCGACCATTTTGATATTTCCGGTCTTCCCGACAGATTTAGGGGCTTAGGCGTGGTGGATGACGCCCATTGGGATGCCTTTGCACTTTGCATGTTCGGCACTTTGCTCATGGTCTATTCCTTTGGGATCCGTCATCGAAGCTACTTTGGATGTTGTTGTTCACCGCCGCTCGGCAGTAGATGTCATTCCTTTAATCTTGGGGAGACCTTCCATGCTCTCGATGCATTAGCTACGGAGGCGGTATATGCTGCGGGCGGCGTTTCTCTTGACCACAGTGGCCGATGGAGCGTTTGGGGGTTCTTCGGGAAACCTCTCGATATGATCGAGCCTTGGACTTTTGCCGGAGAGGTGTCGATGTAGATTTTGATGATCGGGGCTCGTGGGCGCGTTGGATGGCGGGTCGCCGGACCGAAGATATCGATGGTTGGTGCCTCATTGGCGGGTGGAGACTCGCAGATTGCTTCGGGACGGGTCCCATGTGGTTATGCTTCCGGGGCTTTCTCGGTCCGGTTTCTACATTCCTGGCTCTGGTCCTTAGGCGGTTTGGCTTGGAGCAGGTTCCTTTGGAGGGCTTTGATGATGTAGCCACCGGTGGTGGTGGCTCCGTTTCCATGGATGATCCCTCGGTGTTTCCATTTCTTTCCCGAGTATGGAGGTACGATGCCTTTCCTCCTCGGGTCATTCTCAGCGTCCGAGACCGGTGTTCTCGACCACTGCACCCGGATTGGTACGAGGGCATCCGGGAGAGACTCGGGTGGCTATTTTGAGACGGCGTGAGGCCATTGTAGGTGCGGAGGACCAGACTGTTTCGAGAGGAGGAGGGCCGAGGCGAGGGCCAACCCTCGCGACCGAGAGCGGGGACGCCGTGTGACCGACTATGAGGCTTACGTCAAGAGACAGGGAGAGGAGGGCTCCTATGCTACCGCCTAGGCTACGGGAGATGAGGGATGACGCTAGGGCTACTAAGGCCCCGATGCAGAGGCCGGTTTGATAGACCCCGTCCCTATACCGTAGCTTGGTAGGAGGAATACCGACATTTTTCCTGCTCGTAAGAGAAAGACTCGGAGGGGGAAGAAGAAGGAGAGGCCAAGCACGAGTGGCTTGGAGTGACTCGAGGTTTCCAAGTATCCCTTTTCTTGCCATGACGCACACATTTGTTTGATTATGTATCTTAGTTTTCTTTAGCAAAGTTGCCGCCTTGTAGGAATGAATCGGGCTTAGACTCATCAAAGAGTTTTTAACTTGTAATGAATATTTGAATTGCTTTAGAGTTTTTCGAGACGCATTCATGGTCCGATCAATTGTATTGATGCCAAAGTATGGCTTTTATTTGTGCTTTAGACCGAACCGTTTCCGCCGCCTACGTTCCCCTCATTTTGAGGAGCTCGAGGTCTTCGTAGTTCAACACGGTGAACTCTTTTTGTTTTTTTTTTGTTTTTTTGTTTTTTTTTTTTTGTTTTGTTTTTTTTTTTTTTTTTGTTTTTTTTTGGTGCAACTCGTTTTTTACCTAGGCCGCCCTTTTCGGGTTTCTAACCTAGTTGGGTATTACTCTTTTAGCACTCTTTTTTTTTTTTTGTTTTTTTTTTTTTTTTTTTTTTGGTGCAACCACTCGTTTTTTACCTAGCCGCCCTTTTCGGGTTTCTAACCTAGTTGGGTATTACTCTTTTAGCACTCTTTTTTTTTTTTTTTTTTTTTTTTACGCGTAGTATCTGCGCGGCCTTGTCACCATTCACCGGGTGTACAAAGGGATTCCCGTCGAGGTCTCGCAAGTTGCATGGCTCCTCAGGAGAAGATCTTCCGGACGACATATGGCCCGACCCATACAGGCTCCCATTTGCCGAGAGGGTTGATACGGATTGGGGCTTTTCTTTTAGAACGAGATCACCTTCTCGGATCTCCCGATGCTTTACTTTCTTGTTGAAGGCTCTGGCCATTCTTCCTTGGTAGGCCCGGATGTGTTCCATGGCCTTCGCCGGCGTTCGTCTAGTAAGGCCGGTTCATCATGGCGACTGGAGCCATTCGACCTCGTTGATTTGGCTTTCCAAAGAAGTATACTGAGCGAGGGTATTTCCACTCGATTGGGAGTACGGCTTCCATTCCGTAGGTGAGGGCAAACGGTGTTTCCCCGCTTGCCGTTCGATCGATGTTACCGTAGCCCCAGAGTGCCAGTGTGTAACTTCTCGGGCCAATCTCTACCTTGGGCGGCCCATTTTCCGGATGATATTTTCCAGAGTCTTGTTTTGCCGCTTCGACGGCTCCGTTGGTTTGGGGCCTCGTAGGGTGATGACTTGTGACGGGTTATTCGGAATTCTCGCCAGCAACCACATTCCCTTCGAAGTGGGATCCATTATCCGAAATGATTTCGGCCGGCAACCCGTATCGGCACATGATGTTTTCTTTGATGAAGAGGGCAACTTTCTTTGAATTGAGGATTTTGTAGGACTTGGCTTCAACCCACTTGGTGAAATAATCCACGGCTACCGTGACGAACTCGTGGTCATATCGCCCGATGGTGTGATTTTGCCTATGACATCAATTCCCCAAGTGACGAAAGGCCAAGGGGTTGTCATACCAGAAGATAACTTCGTGAGGAGGCAAGTGATTAAGATTTGAGTATCGCCGACATTTGTCGCAGCTTTTGACAAACCGGATGCGATCGGCTTCCATGGTGATCCAAAATACCCCATTCTCGCATGATTTGCATCGTAGCTCGAGCATTCATGTGAGGGCCGCAGGTACCACCATGTATTTCTTTCATGAGTTCGGTAGCCTCTTGTTTGCCGATACATCGCAGAGGGGGCCTTGATAACGCTTTTTGTATAGCATGTTTCCCAAAAGAACATAATGGGAGGCGAGCCGTCTCGTGGCCGAGAGACTTTTGCTTGATTCCTTCTTTATATTCCCCATCTTCGTTTTGAAAGAGGCCTCGCCATCCTTCAGTGTACCGGTAAACTGAGTGTACTGGGGATCATTGATCGCTCGGCTTCCGCTTCAATTTCAAGCAATAGGCGGGGTTTTCTCTTCTCCCGACTACGAATGGTTTAACAGACTTTCCTTCGTGTATTTCGACAAGAGAGGCTAGCGTAGCTTGAGCATCCGCGAACACATTTCGGTCTCTTGGCGAGGTGTAATGAAAGCCGATTTCTTTGAATTGAGTTACTAACTCTTCCATGTAAGCATGATACTTCGCAAACCCGGATCCACGGTTTTCCATTTGTTAGAGACACGATTGATGATGAGGGCAGAGTCACCGTACACCTCCAATTCCTTGATATTTCTTTCAAGGGCGGCTTCCAACCCAGCCTATGCAAGCTTCATATTCAAGGCGTTGTTGGTGACTTCGGTTCGGCCTCATCAAGCATGGGGTGTGTTCGTCGGTAGGATCGACCGTAAGCATTCCTATCCCGTTCCCCCTTTTGTTTCGATGCCCCGTCGAAGAAGAGTTGCGCGATTTTCTCCTTCTAGAGCAAAGATTCCATCATCGGGAAATTGAGGTTCAGGTCCCTCGGGACTCATCACTTGGGAAATCGGCCGGATGTTCACGCCATTATGCGTCCTTTACGGATTTCCTTTGAAACATAAGTGATGTCATATTCGGCCAAAAAGAACGACCATTTTGCCAATCTCATGGAGATGGAAGGCTTGTCGAACGTATATTTGATGGGGTCTATCCTTGAAACAAGATGTATCTGGGGTGAGACCGCACGTAGTTGTTTCAACTTTCCCACTACCTGCACCAAACCCGCGCAAGTCTTCTCGCAAGCGAGTAATTGAGTTCGCTTCCTTGGAGCTTTACGCTACGAAATAGATGGCGTTTTCGACTTTGGAATCTTTTTTCTCTTGAGCTAGCATAGCCCCAATTGCCGTATCCGTGATGCTTAGATATAGCAAGAGTGGCTTTTGCCGATGTGGTGGGCAGAGAATCGGGGATTCACAAGGTATGCCTTAACTGCTCAAAGGCAAGCCGACATTCTCGGGGTCCATTCATTGTAGGCATTCTTTTCATCAACTTGAAGATTGGCTCGCGAGATCGAGGTCACTGATTTACAAAGCGGCTTATGTATTGCAGTCTTCCCATGAAGGATTTCACTTACATCGGTGTCCGTGGTGGCTTCATTTCAACTATCGCCTTGATTTTACGGGGATCTACTTCGATTCCCCGTTCTGTCACCATATATCCTAGTACCTTGCCTCGTCTTACACCGAAGGTGCACTTGGCCGGGATTCGCCCTGCATTTTGTGGTCTCGGAGGCGGCGAAGAATTTTCTCAAATCAACAAAGTGCTGGCCATCCGATCCTCTGGAATGTATTATCATGTCTTCCACATAGACCTCAATTTCTTTGTGGATCATGTCATGGAGCAGAGCTGTAGCCGCCCTGCAGTACGTAGCCCCAACATTCTTTAGTCCGAATGGCATGACCGTGTAGCGGTATGTGCCCCGAGGGGTTGTGAAGGCTGTTTTGGCTTGATCTTCTTCTCGCCATTTTGATTTGGTTGTAGAGCCAGGCAAAACCATCGACGAAAGATTTGACTTCGTGGTTGGCCGTGGAATCTACCAAAATGTCGATGTTTGGCAGGGGGAAATCGTCTTTTGACCGGCTTTGTTCAAGTCTCGAAGTCTACGCGGCATCGGATCTTTCCGTTGGCCTTGGTCACCGTCACTATGCCGGGATGTACCCATGTTGGGTATTCAATGACCACGATGAACCACCTTACCGAGCATCTTTTCTATTTCTTCTTTCACTTGTAAGGACCATTCGGGCTTAATTCTTCTTAGCTTCGCTTCTGGCTTGACTTGGGTCGAGCGGTATTCGGTGCTCAACTATGGAAGGATCGAGGCTGGCATATCTTTATAGGACCATGCGAACACATCCACGAATTCTTTTAGCGGCTCGATTAGGGCAACCCTTTCAGTCCCTTCGAAGAAACTACCAATCTGCGTCTCTTTAGGCTCTTCCCTGAGTTCCCAGAATTCACACTTGTCAAAATCTCTTCGGCAGCTTGGGCTCGATTTTCCTCTTTCCTGACAACCCGCTTAAAGATTTCTTTGATATATTGTTCATTTAATGTGTCTGCCTCTTCATCTAGTGAATCGTTATTAAGCTGTTTTTAGATTATTAGTTAATTCATCATTAGTTAAAGTGGCAATTAAGGGATACTCGAAAGGTTCATCATTTCATTGAAGACGAAGGGAATACAACGTTGGCTGCAGACTCGTAGTCTTCAGCGTGAGGCCATCGGACGACTCGAGAGACTCGAACTCAACAATGAGAGACTCGGAGGACTTTACAAAGGTTGACACGACAGGACGGGGGACCAATCCAAGCTTGGTGATCATTTCCTCTTTGGTCGCGGACGGGCTGAGAGAGTTTCCCAATTCTTTAGCGGCATCGCTGTTGGTGGCTTCACAACTCGGGAAAGGCGTGGTCTCTGTGCTCCCTCTTCGGTCGTTGCTATCATCTCTTTGGCACTGAACGAGAATCAATTGTGTTTGGCATCGAAAGCCGAGCATGTGGATGTAGGGATCTTCCTCAATCAGGGACTTCCGTTTCGTCACTGTCGACCGCTCAATCCAGATGTAAGGACGCATTGCGTCTCGGTGAGCTGCTAGAAAAATCTCATGTCCCATACTCGAGCGGAAAGGCTTGGCAGGTAGTTCAGCAAGGAGGACGTCCCACACGACGTTCATAGATTCGAGCCGAGTCTGTCGGTGTTTGCTGACTTTTATCATGAAAATCTCCTCGCTTGGCGAGGCCAAAGAATGGGTTTGCAGAATGCTGACAAATCTGTGATTGAGGATCGGGGACTTGTGTGCCTGTATCATGGCGGCGTTCAGCGTTTCCTTCCAGTGTGCCTCCAAGTGTTGGAAATAGCAATTAAATTTGATGAATCGAACTTCTTCGGAGTCCGCTCGCTGAGTGTGTCGACATAGTTGGCATACTGGATTCCAAAGGATGCCGGCGAGACTTGCCTCTTGAAGGATGAGCTGGCAGGTGTTTGACCGTGGGGCGTTCTTGGCTATTGTTCTCTTTCCTTCGTTCCCTATGAGGAACCTGTCACCCCTTATGACTTCAAGGTCTCCTGCCCGGTTGATGAATTTGACGCATTGGTGGAGAGTGGAGGCTATGGCTTTCATGTGATGCAACCAAGGGCGCCCTAGTGAGGGCTGTGAACTCGGAGGATATCCATTACATGGAACTTTGCGGGCACCATTTGGGTTTCGTACCGCAGTTCCAGTCACCGTCCCCGAGAATGGGACGAGACGAACCGTCGTAGGCTTTGACGGTCCCGGGTAGATGGGATCACGCGCCTTTCATTTATGCGGAGGGCCCTCATCATGCCGAGGGGAAGGACATTTACCGATGATCCATTGTCCACTAATACCCCAGGGAGTGACATGGTGTTGAGACGAATAGTGATGTACAAAGCTTCATTGTGTTGGGAGACATCTCTTGGCAAATCTTCATCGCAGAAGGTGATCATACTCCCATATAGGTGAGGATCATAGATTTGGTCCTTGTCTCGGGATGGAGAGTCATTAAGCCGGTCGCTTCGTGCCTTTTTCTTGCGAGGTAGAGCCTTTGCCGAAGCCACAGGGTTATACCGATGCCTTTTGTGGCGGTTGCCATCTCCGGTCAACATGTTGATTGAGTGGGAGCGCCACTCGGCGTTGGTCTTTCTTTGTCGGTGTGCTCGGGAGCCGGTCAAACCGAACTCGTCGACCGCGGGATGATTTCGATTGGCGGTAGAGTTACCCAGTCCACGGTATTCGCGTCCGAAAGTCTCAATGTCGTTGGCAAGGCTTTTCTGTTCTCTTACCCTTTTTGCTTTGGGGAAAGGCTCGACCGGAGTAGAGTACATAATAATCAAATCCCAGATGGCTCCCCGAGCGTTCCCACACCGTTATCACCGGCCTCGAATCTCTCCTTCAATTTTTACCGGGAGGAAATTTTCTTTTTCTTAGAGGGCGGTCCTCGTGTATCCAATCCCGATAGTCCCTTTCAAGGCAATCGGGACAAGTCTACAAATATCCCACCAAATGTGTTCTACGGTGGTGGCGGATTTGGGACCTCGGGTTGAGCGGTCTGGAATGACTTTGGGTGGAACCGGTCAGGGATCTGGCTGCTGGGCTCATCTGGTAGCGAGTGATTGGACTCCGCCGGATAATGAGAGATATTGAGGTCAGGGAACGGGCACATGTTTGTCCTTCAAGGTAGCCCCGGTCGGTTGGGATATTGTTAAAGTCCCGAAGTGGCGTGTGGCCTCTTCAATCCAGCTGTTTATGCCGTTCCGGCGTTCTTCCAGGGCTTTGATGGTGACCATATTTCTTCAAGCTGTTCCACGATTTTCATCACTCAGCCGATATTTGTGGGATCATCACTTTGAGAGGGGACAACCGACAGTATACCGAACTCTTTCGCCCTCGATCGCTGCTCAGCTGGGCTGTGCCCCCGTAAGTTTCCATGCAAGGTGAGTCCCGCTACGGTGGAAACATAGGAATCTTGGGGTAGCGTCTTGATGTATCCGGACGTTAAGAAGAGGAGGAGAACCCTCTTGTCTTTGCGGTAAAAGTGCCATCGGAATTGAGGCGATAGTCAAACCATGACTTGCGAATACCCCGGTAGGTCATCAATTTGAGCCTCATGCCGAAGTCTCATTTGTTCACCAAGCTGGATCCACATGCGAGTGCGTCCGAGGGATTTTGGAGGACGGAGCAACGTTATCCCCATCATTACCGGCTGATGCGGACATTACGAAACCCGGAGTCGGAGCAAACGGCGAAGGCGATGACGCGCTTGACTCTTCCCAACTGATCAAACGGTGACCCGGTGCCGAAACCAAGCTTTGTGCGGAGGCTGGGGGAAAGGACACGAAGGTTCGAGATGTGCAGGAATGGAAGGAGGGTAGGTGTTTGGGCTTTGGCTCATGCAACATGCGATTATTTGTTCACGTTTACTTAAAACATGTTTTATTAACCTAATCGGTTGGAAAAGATTGCTCTTCTTTTCGCAAACTACTGCGATTCTGGATCGGTGGGCCCCGTCACTACGTCTATAAGCCCCTCGTATTCCACCCGTATTTCGACCTCCCGGGGTGGACGGCCCGGGCGAGGGTCCTATAGGGCAGCGGGTCCCACCGACCGAAAGAAAACGATCCTAAAAGTCGGCGGGTAATCGAGTCTTAACGAGCATTCGATGTAAATTACGGACAAGGCCGACGTCGAAAGTCAAGATCATGTCAGGGCTCGACAAAAAGTCGGCATGATTTGACTGGGAGCGATAAGCGTCCACGATTGATCTTGACTTGTCGTCGGTTAAGCCGTAATTAGGCATGGAATAGTCATTAATCCTTGATGACTCGGTGTCAATCTTGGGAGTCGGTGTATAATTTGTGCCGGTCGAGCCGAAGTCAAGGCGCCTGGTCAATATCTTGGTCAAAGTCTGCGGCGGAAAACCGGCGGAACTTCGGCGATTAGGGACCCGAAAGATATTGAGTCGGTATGCCGACAAAGGCTTGAAAGGAAAGGTCTATACACGGACGGGGCATGACACGAGACCCGGACTAAAAACCAACGGGTCTCGGACAAAGTGTGTCACGGACAAGTGCATGGTCGACACGAGGCTCCATGGGATGTTTGGGTAGTCCTGTGCTCATCCGAGAGGCGTAATAAGACCAAACGGACCGCGACAAGGATTTCCCCGGGTTAGGGACGTAGTGTGCAGTGTAAGGTCACGTGCGCGTAGTGTGCAAGCGATCTATATTCTTTTACGAGTAAAATAGAAATTTTTTTATGTGTCTTAAAAAGGCATGATGCATGATTTTTTTTTGGAAATTTTCTTTTTTTTTTTGAAAAATTTTTTTTTGAAAAATTTTTTTTTGATTTTTTTTTTATGAGCACATAAGCACGAAAATTCCGACAGTTAGGGACATTATTCCGACAGTCAAAATTTTGACTTTCTCCGAGGCGGCCAAAACAACATGAAAACTGTGCAAAAGTCAACACACACACAAAAAATGATTTTCAAAGCCGGGACGGAAGCTTGACCCTCAAAAGCTTTTTTTTTTGAAAACGGTGATACCGGTACGTGGGATTGTTAGACCACAATTTATCCCCGACTCGTGTTAGAAGGCGATAACGGGAAATTTAGTGGTTTCCACCAATATACCGAATACCATTTTTTATTAAAAAGCTTAGTCCCCAGCGGAGTCGCCACTGTGATGATGTTGCCATTTCGCGGGAAAAATTCGATTTTTGCGTTTCTTTGAAAAACCAAATAAAACCGGAAAAAAGAACGGAGTCGCCACGCCATTTTAATTTTGAGGGCCAAAACTTTGAAAAAAGCCCGAGACCAGAGATTTAGGTTCGGAGGTCATGTTACGCGTCGGGAAGGACGTTAGTGTGCACCCGACGCGCCTCGTAAAACGAGTCTTCCAAGCTGAAAATCATTTGTGTGTGTGTGTGTGTGTTTTGGCCAAAATAAGTTGAAACTCAGAAAAGTAAAAATTGGGATATCTTTTTAAGACTTTAAACTGATCCCATGATTTTTTGGAAGATTTTTGGATTGAGATTTGGTACTCAAAAGACCTTTTGAAGTTGAGAGCCATTTCTGCCAGAATGAAAAAGGCAGTGGACCTTTGATTTTGAAAGGGATTCAAGGGTCTTAAAACTTCATAATCTGGATAAACTCAGAGAATGAAAGTTGTTCAAGACATCTTAAATAAAGTTTGTGTAAGAAATTTTCCATTTTGGAGAAGATTTGAGGGGTCAAAACCTTCTGGAAACCTCAGATATGAGATCTGGATTCCCAGAAGCTGATGAACTAGCCTCTGAAAGAAAATTTGAAAAGAGGAGTTTTACTCACCCAAAAAATAAAGTAAAAATATGTCTGGAAAGCTCTGGATGTTGGCTACAGAAAGTGTTTTGTAGTCAACACCAAATTCCAAGTTCATCTGTGTCCAAAAATTAAGACCATGGACTGAGGTCTGAGAAAATTGCTACTGGACAGCAACTTCTCAAGAAAGAAAATATGATTTTAAGGGGGGTTTTGCATCCATGCTTGTCCCCATTTCCCTAGGTTTTGGTTAGTGATCACTAGACATTTTAGTGGTGAATCAACTATACCAAACCATCCTTGGGGTACATTAGGACTAAGCATTTCATTTGCTTGGGGAGGGGGATTTTACCCTTTGAAAATCAAGATTTAGTGCTTGAAAATGGTTTTTTAGGGTTTTGAAAGTGCATTTTTGCAAGTAAGCAAGAAAAGCTTTGAAAATAATGTTGATCTTTGTAGAAGATCATCCATGGAGATGGTCTTCCATGGTGATCTTCTTAGATCTAAAGAAAGAAGATGAAAGAACTACATTTTGTAGTTTGAAGATGCATGCATGGATGAGATTTAGGGTTAGGAAGAGGAGGGTTTACCAATCTTCCTTGTGTTCTTGAGTGTTTGGCTTGAGTATATGAGTGTTTAGGGCTTGAATATGAGAGTGAGTGGATGAGTATGAGTTGGGAAAGATTGGAGAGAAAAAGGTGACAATTCTTGGAGAATTCTCACTGTTTTCTCTCTATATTTCGCCAGAGGTTCGGTGCAAAATGTGTTTTTTCCTCCTTTATTTTTGTGACTGGAGGGCTCAATTTATAGCCCTCTGAAATTGACAATCTCATCCGCGCGGACAGGTCCAGGCAGCGTGCACTGTTCATTAAATGCAGCTTCAGCTTTGGACAAGAAGAATAATCTTTTTCAAAATTCAAATTAACAGCCAGTTTTTGTGTCTCCAGCCATTGCTATTTGTGGTTTTATTCTTTTGTTTTTCTTTTTAAGATTCTTTTTAAGGTTTAACCTTAAATAACAATACCCATTTTACCCTCACTTTGTTAGAAATGTTAGGATAGTTAGGAATTGTTAGAAATGTTATAACTTTCGTTAATTTTGTAACGAAAATTCTAACAAGCTCAAATTGGAGCACTTACACATGGGGAGGTTGGGATGATTCCGTGCGCGCCCGGGAGCATCGTAAGGCTGTCCGTGACTGCAGCTGGAACCACCCTCGGGTTTGAAGGACGTGCGTGCAAAGTGTACAGGATATATCAGGTGCGCGTAGTGTGCGGTCTCCTAAAAATGTTCCTTTTTGAGTTAAAACAGAGATTTTCAGAAATGTGTTTTAAAGGAATGATTTTCGGGACGGGGAAAATGCAACACGTAAGCACGTAAATTTTCTGGGAGCCCCGGTCAGTCATGGAGTTGAGTAGCCCCAAGATGCTAGGACTGCCAGATTAACCTCAATTTTTCCTGGTGGAATTGCCACTGAGGTCGCCCGGTCAGAATCCAGGGAGGATTGATCCGTACGACTGCATGGATCAATTTTCCAGGTTCCACTCCTTTGCTATTTTTCGGGTTATTTTCCATTCACAGTATGCACAGATTCCAAGATGCAAATGATGCAATGCAAGGTAAAGAAAGCAAGCAAGATTAATGAAATCAGCGACGGGAGTCTAACCCGCTTAAAGGGAAAAGCTTTCTTTTATTTTTTTCTCAAAAACTTTTTTTTTTTTTCGAAAAGGGATACTGGTACGTGGGATTGTTAAACCACCGGTTATCCCAACTCCCACATCAGGGAGTATACAGGAAGGGCAAGTGGTTTCCACCTATATACCGAGTATCGATTTTTTTGTTTTGAAAATAAAGCTTTTCTCCTTTGGGATATCCCCAGCGGAGTCGCCAAACTGTGAATGTGTGCCCCAAATTTTTGTGTATTGGAAATTCACGCGAGTTTGAAGACATCCGGTTTAATTTGAAAAACAGAGTCGCCACGCCATTTTGATTACCTCAAAACTTTGAAAAAAAGGTTTTATGGGTTCGGAGGTTAAGTTACCCCTTGGGAAGAACGGATCGTCGTTCACCCAAGGTGCCTTGCCGGAGCAAGTCTCCCAAGATCCCATTAATCGTGCTTGCTTGCGTGCTTGCTTGCGTGCTTTCTTGTGTGCATGTGTTTGAAAATAAGGGAGGGAATGTCCCAAGTCGTCTTCCGGACGTACAAACCATTTATTGGTTGTCGCTCGGGATTTCTTAGATTTTATGTATTCGGGATTATGATCCCGTCCTCATCTTGGACTTGTGATCATCGCATTTTTGGACCTCGGGACTTGCGTGATCGAGAGAATGACTCCCTTTATAGTCAAAGATGAGGTTCTTTAGAAAAGGAGGGTCCTTAGCCCATCAATCCTACGCTTTAAGACGGTCGAACTCATATAGATGCTTCATACTCGTCTTAAGCGATAATTGGAGATATAGGGTTCAAGGTTGTCCCTTTCTAAAGAGATCATGAAACCTTTATGGAAGAAACGATGTAAAGATAGGATCTTTACACCGGTCCGTTCCGAGGTTGCTAATGGGGACATGGGGGAATGCATGTAAAAATGACATTTTTAGTGAAAAGATGACATTTTTGGGTTGCAAAGGATGCTATTTGTTTGCAAGAAATGATCTTTATTTGCAAAGGATGCATAAAGACATGATTTTTATGCAAATGATGCATTTTTATCATAAAGATTGGATTTTTATATGCAAAGGATGCATAAAGATGATATTTTTATGTAAAAATAGGGTTTTTAGGTGCAAAGGATGCACCTTTGGTTCAAAAGATTACATCTTTAATGGCAAGGGATGCCTAATGCATGCAAAGGGGGAAAGGGGGTATAAAGATATGATCTTTAATCTACCAAGTCCCAAACAAGATAATAGCAATATATGAAATGCAATGAGCAATTAAACCATGTAGAGCAATTAGGATGCAAGTTTAGGGCGTGAGAGGTTACCAATGGCTTCCTCTTCTTCTTTGGATGGAGCTAGGTGGAAAGGTTGATCTTGGGATCTTCAAGGAGGAGGGAGGTGGCTTCTTGGCCTTCTTCTTCACCTTCTTGGACTTCCAGCAGCTCTTGGGAGTGTATTTTACGTATTATGTGTGGTGTTGTTGAAAAATTGTGTGTTTAAAATGGGTAGAGGAGGGCTCTATTTATAGGCAGCTGGAAAAAGGCGAAAGAGGCCGCGTGGCTTCATTTGCGGCAAAAGAGGCCGCGTGGCTACATTTGCTGCCGACCCAGATTTTTCCAGAAACATGCAAGGTGGCATTCTAGAAGGTCAGCGAAAGAGGCCGCATGGCTTCATTTGCGGCAAAAGAGGCCGCGTGGCTACATTTGCTGCCGACCCAGATTTTTCTAGAAACATGCAAGGTGTCCTTCTAGAAGGTCTTTTCCAGCGAAGGACTACGTGGAATTTTAATTCCTAGCAAGTCCTTTGCCCCTCGGAAGGTTTGTAAAAGTTCCCAAATCGCCTCTGAACTTTAGGAAAGTCCGGGGAATTGCCGGGAAACTTAACTGGATGGCATGAGCCAGATTTGGGTACTTACACCATCCCCTCGTCTATGTCCTCAGTCCATGTAAATTTCAACTACAACATATAATGATAACATTATAAAATTAAAATAGTATAATCATTGTTAATTATAACATTTTAATAACAAACTAACATTTAGGTTTTAAATAAAAACCATTAACACATTACCTTAAACTCCTCCCAAGCATACTCCCTCTCCTCCTGTGGCAATGATTTCCAGTTGGGCCAAAACTCTTGCTATGACCCGAGACCACCAATACTGCCCAATCCTTGTCCCGGGGGTAGGGTATGCACCTACAAACCTGCCAAGTATATTTATACAATAACATTTTAACTTAAATAATGAATTATATATAAAATAAAAAGGAACCAACTTATATCAAATTAATGAAGAGTTACTTACTGTGCATAATGTGGCGATATCCAGAGAAACGTCCTCCCCTCATAATCGACAGGAGTAGGACTCATAGTAGTATCGGCCCTAGAGGAGGAGCTGGTATTACTATGTGTAGGGTCGGCATCACCATCACCGGTAGCACCGTTATCAGATCGGGACGGTTGCGTCCCAGTAATAGATGTGTATACCGGGCGTGTCTTCCTGCCCGCTCTACTAGAACTCATATCTAAATACACTAAAAATATTAAAATATAAACAAGATGAGAGTCTTTCTCATCCACATCTATCAAAACCCGTCCATCTTTGACCAAGAAAGACAGAGCAAACAAGTTCTCGACTGTTTGAGCAAAGGATTTTCTGTTTAATAAGAGCTTTTCCAGTTTCACTGTCCTCTTCTCTCTAAGGATCTCAAACATCACAGCCATGTTTGTGACAGTGTCTGTTTTCTCTTCACTGGTGTTATACTGTCACAAGTAAAAACAAGGTAACAACGCAATTAGCAATAACTAGTATAGACTCGTTCTTGTACTATGTCTGGCAACCTCAATTCCAAGCCTTAGTTTTCAAATGAGAAGAACAAAATGAATTTTGCGGGACAAAATTACACAACCAGTGTCTGTGCCAATGGTTCAGAGACAGTCATTAACAAACTGTTCGTCTCTACTAGCTTCTTAGTCCTGCATCTTGGCTTCAATTTTATCACCTTTCTTCCCAATTCAAACTAGGCACTTTGGGTTGGACACGGGAATTAGGAGACATACAAAAACATTAAAATGCTTCTAAGATGGTCAAACACATGTATAAAATTCCACTAACTCAAAACAAATATCAAAAATAAAATGAATAAGAGAAACCGAATAAATCCCTAAGCATTTGATATTTATGAAAGGAGATTAAATGTATTCTTTAAAATATTGGAAGTGGTAATCGAGGGCTTACATACCTTGAAGTAACACGGCGGTGGCGGTGGAGTTGAGGGACGGCGGTGAGGCGACAACGGTGAGAGAGTAGAGAAGAACACGGCGGAGTTAAGGAGAGAGAGAGAGATGAGAGATCAGAGTTAATCGTGGCGGTGAGGCGACGGCGGCAGCTCGGTGTGAGGGAAAAGAGAGAGATGAGAGATCGTAGTTTAAGGAGAGAGAGAGAGTTTAGGGCGTAAACGATTTTGGGGAGGGATAATTTCTATTTATATTTAACCTCAGCGACGGAACAATTCCGCCGGTAGATATTAATTTCAGCGGGGGAATTTAATTCCGTCGGTAGAATTAACTATCACCGACGGAAAATTCCGCCGCTGGATATTACGAAATCACGGGGATTGATGACTTGGCTCTGTGCACCGACGAAAAATTCCGCCACTGGTTATATAACCTCAGCGACGGAATTATTCCGTCGGTAGATGTTAATTAATTTTAATTTAATTAATATCAGTATTTTTATTTATATAAAACATGAATATTATTTTAAATAAAATATAACAAATTACTCTCAAAAAAATAAATATAAGTCAATAAATATTATTTTTGAAAAATAAATAAATCATAAATTAAAATAAAATGAAAATAGAGCTAAACAAATTTTAAAAAATTAAATTAACAGCGACGTAATTATTCCGCCGCTACTACCACCACTACTACCACTACCACTACTACCACCACGTACAACCACTACTACCATCACTACCACCACCACCACTACTATCACTACCACTACAACCATTACTATACCACCACTACTACTATACTACTACTACCACTACTATCACTACTACCATCACTACCACCATCACCACTACCATCACTACTACTATCATCACTACTATCACTACTACCACCACTACCACCACTACCACCACTACCACCACTACTACTACCACTATCACCACTACCACGACTACCACTACTACCACCACTACTACCACCACCACTATCATTACCACCACCGCTATTACCACTACCGCCACTACTACCGCTACTACCACCACTACTACCACTACTATTACTACTACCACCACTACCACCACCACTACTACTACTGTGAGCACCCCAACCCGGGACCTAACGCGTGTCCCGAGCTGGAGAAGCCCAGTCTAATAAATCCCATCTTAAATTTTTAAAAACTTTTATTTCCCTTTAAAAGAAAACCAATTCTCAAACTGCCAAATTAAATTAACTAGTAATATCTCTACTTGAAGAAATTTCAACAACAACTTCCATAAACCATGGTCTGTTTACTTACATCGAAAACTCACAATTAACTTGGTTTTACAAAAGAGTTTATATACAACTTCTCAAAAGAGTCTTACTTAATAAATACACCTAGTCAACCAACTCATATACTTAACCTGACAAGTCCCAAAAGCAAAAGTTCAAACTCTTATCCCCGGCCTCACTGGTTCAGGTCACCTGTCTCAGCACGATCTAAAACAGTAAAAGGGGAAGGGGTGAGAATAAATCTCAATAAGCTATTATGAATGCAGCAAGATGCCAAATAAGATGCAACACATAGCATGGTTACACATAACACATTATTAAAGCGGTAAACACCTTATGTTACCTCATTTTACCTTTCCCATCTGAACAATAAGTCCTACAACATGGGAGTAAAACTCCGCTCTTTGGTGAATTCCCCCATGCACCTTCACCGCTTATAGGACTCATACCCCAGAGATCCATATAAGAAAATAAGATACTTATATGACCCTTATTCAGAGTATCATATAATATCGCCGCTATCTATAAAGCTTTTGGCTTAATACAGAAGCATTCCACCTAACTCCATAAAATTGCAGCGGACTGTAAGGCTTTTGGCTCAATACATCTGCTAGCACTCCCACTCTGTGGCCACAGAGGGGCCGGTCACAGGTATGATGAACCTTCAATCACTTATAGAACAAATCAATAATTGATTGAATTCCATTATACCCTCGAATCACATATAACACATTCAAGCACATAATAGATACTTGAAATAAATCCACTAAAGGGATAAGAATATAACAACATGGTAATGTATACTCATGTTAAATCAATATTATAGTGCAACATTCATTTAATACACTATGCATAATACCAGCAATGAATATGAATTCAAGTAAGGTAACAATATAACCAAATAATCCACACTTGGGATACAACATAACAATAAACCAAATAATCCCCACTTGGGATATCAAGGCATCCATATAATCAACAATTCCACAATTGGGATAACGATGTAACAATGTGATAATTATACATTTTCATCTAGCACAATAGTGTAACTTATAGCTTCTACACTATTCAAACTAACCACCAAGGGTAGGGGAGCAAGTAAGGCCCCTATGTATCATAAACCATTCCGACGTAGTCATTACACATCCTTGAATAACCTTTATAAAAGTCCAAGATCTAATTCCCAAGTTTGAACCACTTTGGTGAAGTTACAATTCAATCTTATCAACCATTTCCCGGACAATATTTAAACTACTTCCACAATTTCATTTTGACCAAATAAGACTTCATGGTGTAGCCTAAGTATTCTACTTTAATCTAAGTTAAGGAGGATTCATTTTGGTTCTAGTTTGAATAGGTTTAAACAGGTCAAAAATTGGTTCAATGTCACCAGGCCAGGGCACGACTCGTGCCCCAGGGCACGACTCGTGCCCCCTTGGACCCCCTCCAGAAACAGTCGTCCCTACAAGGGCACGACTCGTTATCCCACAGGGCACGACTCGTGCCTTATGGCACGACTCGTGCCATTTCAGTCCCAACTCAATCAGAACGACTTAATCCCAAATTCACGAATCGTTTCCACGAGTTGGCCATGGGCACGACTCGTGCCAAGGGGCACGACTCGTGCCACGGCCAGAATCAGACACCAAAAACAGATTTCAGCTACACTTCAAAAACCCAATTAATCCTAACCAACTTACTCTATTTTGGCAACATAAAAAAAAAGATTACCAAGTTCATCAACATTTCTAAAACCTTCCAATTAAATTAAGATAGCCCTAGACCCCTTATCACTTAATTATTTTATTCATTACACTATCACAATTCATGTTTAATATTCCTTCTTCAACTTAAACCATACCATCTTACTCTTCAACAATTTCCATTAGCATCAATATATCCCAAAACCATTATACACTTAGAACAACCATTCTACTTCCATCCAACACATCCCAACACTAACCAAAACCTTTTAGTACCAAAACTCAATTCCATTTTAACCTATAACCATTTCTTATAAACCATTTTCTTCACTTTCTAATTCTAGTAAATTGGCCAAAACCCAAATTCAATACTTACTCTTAAATCATTAACATTCACAATTATTCTATACCTTTCCTCCTTCAATCTTAGATTACCATTTTACAACTAAAATCAATTCAACCTTGACTAACCCATTTCAACTCATTTAATCATTATTTAAAGCATCAAAATCCTTTCTTTCAACAAGGTATTCTATAACACATAAAGTGAACAATTATTAGAAGGAAGTCATAATAACTTACTTTAGCAATATGAGATGAAACCACGATTTTTCTAGCTTGATGTGTTCCCCTCGTCGCCACGATCATGAAAGTACCACCGGATCGTAAAATGGAAGGAAATTGAATTTATCATGAATTTTGGAAAGGAAGAGCTATGGTGGGTTTTCCATGGAAATTAATGGGAAGGAAGAAGAAGATGAGGGAGAAATGGGGAGGTCAAATAAGGAGGATGATGGAATGATGGGGAAGTATGGGAAAATTGACTAAATAAGGTGATGGGAGGAAAAGAGGGGATATGGCCCCCCATGCCAAATTAAATTACATCTTTTCATTTTCTACACTCAAGCCCCTTAAGTCTAAGAAAATGCATCTAATACCTCAACTTCTCATTCTTTACACAAGGGCACCTCACCCACTCATAATATTTTATTTATTTATTTTATTATAACTCCACTATACTACTTAAAATAATTTATTGATTTTCAATTATTATACATCCACAAAATACTTTAATCTATTTCCATTTAATCCCAAGGCTTTAAAGTTATTTCATAAGCATCCTAACCTTCCATAAAAATCAAGGATATAAAGTAAGCACATAAAGTCAACAATTGATATACTATATATATATATATATATATATATATATATATATATATATATATATATATATATATATATATATATATATATATATATATATATATATATATATATATAATGGAATGCTAAATTGGTGCCTAGGTTTAGGGTCGTTACAACTACCACTACTACCACTACCACCACTACTACCACCAATACCACTACTATTACTACTACCACCACTACTACCACTACTACCACCGCCACTATCACTACCACCACCACTACTACCACTACCACCACTACTACCACTACTACCACCACTACTACCACTTCTATTACTACTACCACCACTACTACTACAACTACTATCACTACTACCACTACTACCACCACTATCACTACCACCACCACTACTACCACTACCACCACTACTACCACCACTACCGCTACCACCACTACTACCACTACTATTACTACTACCACCACTACCACCACCACTAATACTACCACTACTACCACTACCACCACTACTACCACACTACCACCACTACTAATACCACCACTACTACTGCTACTACCGCTACTATCCCAACCCCTAAACCCTAAATCATATACTTATACCCCTAAATCCTAAACTCTACCCCTAACCCTAACCCCTAAACCCTAAACCCTAAATCTCAAATCTCATATACTTATACCCCAACCCCTAACCCTAAATCATACTCCCTCCGTTCCATATTAGGTTACTCGTTTACTATTGAGAACGGAAAATAAGGAGTGAATATATATAATGTTATTAAAGTAGGTGTTGTGAGTGGGTAGGAGAGAGAAAGTGGGGTAGAGAATAGTAAGTGGATAGTTGTTTTGAGTATGACAAGTGGGCCCCATGAATAATGAAGTATTAAAAAGTTTCCTTTTTAGGAAAGTGGGACTTTAAAGTGGGACGCCAAAAATAGCAATATGGGTAAGGTAATATGGGACGGAGGGAGGGAGTATACTTTATACTCCTAAACCCTGAACTCTAACTCTAACCCCTAAAAAAGATAGAAAAAAGGGACAGACTACCCTTTATTTATGGGGTTTTTTTACAAAAAGGTATATAAAAAAAGATATAAAAAAAACTAAATAAATGAAAGTATATAATAGAAGAAAAGAGAGACGGACTACCTTATATTTATTTTTTTCTTTTTTTATTGACTAGGAAATAATATTTTAT
Organism: Adenophora triphylla var. japonica; assembly: GCA_022495995.1. Lineage (NCBI taxonomy): Eukaryota > Viridiplantae > Streptophyta > Magnoliopsida > Asterales > Campanulaceae > Adenophora > Adenophora triphylla. The sequence continues at coordinate 96,150 of JAFEMH010001120.1, read as the reverse complement.
ACTTTGTTAATTACTTATTTTTTTAAAAAAAAATTATAAATTAAATTAAATTATCACCGACGGAATTATTCCGTCGCTGATAAATCAAAAAAAAATTAAAAACAAAATTAAATTATCACCGACGGAATTAATCTGTCACTGAATAATTAAAAAGAATTAAAAATTAAATGAAATAATCACCGATGGAATTAATCCGTCGCTGTTAAATTAAAAAAAATAAAAATCAAAATTTAATTATCACTGACGGAATTATTTCGTCGCTGGTAAATTAAAAGAAATTAAAAACAAAAATATATTATCACCGACAGATTAATTCCGTCGTTGATAATATATTTTTGTTTTTAATTTCTTTTAATTTACCAGCGACGGAATAATTCCGTCGGTGATAAATTAAAAAAAAAAAATTAACACTGACGGATTAATTCCGTCGCTGATAAAATAAATAGCGACGGAAAATTCCGTCGGTAATGTCAAGACCCGTCAAACACACATTAGCGGCGGTATTAAATCGAATATTCGTTTTTAGCGACGGAATCCAGAGGCGGAATTAAATTTCGTCGGTAATTTCGGTGCCAAATTCATTCCGTCGCTAAAGCATCATTTCCGTCGCTAAAGCATCATTTCCGACCTCATGATCCATACTACAACTCGGGTACGAACCATGCTCTACCCGCCAGTCAGGTCGACCATTCCACAAATGGCGACCTCGACCTAACCACCAAGTGTCGACCTAACAGATGTGGACGCACATGGGTCAAATCTTTCCATAACAGCATCCCTATAAATCAGGGACGGTTACAGGCACGTTCTCATGACGATAACCGCCGCTATAATTTTGGAGCTCATGTAGCACCACCAAAAATACAAAGATCACCACCTATAAATACTTCATCACTATCAAACGGTGAAAGGTAACTGCCATTTTGTTATCTGAATTCATTATTCAATACATTTTGAGCTATATACAACCGTTATCTTACTCTCACGCCCGAGCGTCTTCGCCGGAGACACATCCGGCTAGTCGTGGGTTCTGATTTCAGGTCAAGGAGCCAGGTGATTAGTCCTGCCACGTGGAGGATTACTGATAAGCACAATTCTTGCAGCATCAGTTTGGTTCCATTGCCGGGAACTGTGCTTTAGCTTGACCTCGAAATTTTTCTCAACCTACAACAATGGTGACTTCAGATGGACATGTATCTGAAGCCTCGCTTGGGCACGAGGCTGTGAACAACAACACTAATGCAAACGCTGGAAATCTCAATGTCAATACTGATAACACCAATCTGCCTCCTCCCCCACCAAATCGCCCTCACGGTAGAGCAACGCGCTCTACCAGTGTTGTTGATGGCAGAGGGTTGCCGGACACAAGAAGAGGAAAATGCCATATGAAGGGACAAGGAGTTCCACCTCCTCCAAAACGTCCAACTGGACAGGTTAACATTGGAAACAGGGCAGGTCCCTCAACCAATTCCATGAGCAAGAAGGAAATGATGTTGGAACGAGCCCCGCATTCCGTCGATTTGATAGCTATGGAGGAAGCGTAATGTGCGACATACGTTCAGAAAGAGTGGCTCCCTCTCAAGTCTCCAACAGGCAGCAGGCTAGGAGTGCTAGGCCTAATGAGGGTGTGGGTCAAAATGCTGATCAAAGGATGGTAGTCCGACCTCAATCACCCATCCATGTGCCGAGTAATGACTTAAGGGCTAGCCTCACCAGGAATAGGGAGCAGGAGGCTCAATCATATTTGAGGACGCATTTAGAGGCCAATAGAAGCCGACGTGGTTCCCCTGCCCGGACACAAAGATCAGGATCCCATAGGGACAGGAACGGGCGCAGGTCGCCTATAAGAGACGAGAGGCGCGGGTCGCCACTCAGGGGTAATAGGCGCAGGTCGCCTACCAGAGATGATAAGCGCAGGTCGCCACAAAGGAATGACAGGCAAAGATCTCCAGTTCGGTCGGAAAGGGCTCATTCTCATAGAGACAGGAGGAGTAGACAAATGACTCCACCCAGAAGCGAGGGCCAAAGGTCGAATGCTGTTCCCCCTGTTGGAGAGAACAAACCTGATGCTAGGGAGTGGCTCCAGTGGAAGAGAAAGTTTGAGCAGTGGGAGAATGAAAGGAATAATGATACTGGAAAGGTTGAACGAGTTGATTTTGCTCTTCGACCTCTATCCAAGGAGATGAGAGACAGTCGACCTCCTCCTAGTTTCAGATTGCCCCTATTGGAAAAGTACTCGGGGGCAACCAATGCCAAGAGTCACATAGCGCACCTGGAAGCCACGATGTGCTTTGTCGCCAATGAAGATGACAATATGTACAAAGCCCTCATAAGCACACTCACAGGGGCAGCCTTGACGTGGTTCAATGGTTTGGCGGTGGTAGCATAACCACTGGACATGTTTAAGAACAAAATTCCTAGATCGCTTCTCGGCAGTGGAGCTCGGAAAGTGACTGTCACCGATCTGAACAACTTGGTACAAGCGAAAAATGAGAGCTCCATGAGCTACTTCACCAAGTTTAAAGAAATGGTTGACAAGATTGAAGAGGATCTCACTGACAGAGAGGTGATCAATTGCTTCCGAAGTGGTATTTCCTCGGCAGACATGGATTATGAACTCACAGTTCGTACAGTCACAACTCGACAAGAGTTGTTCGAAAAGGTTTACAACGTCGCACTGGCCGAGGAAAGGAAGGAAAAGATAAATGGGAAAAGCCCCAAGGTGGAGATTGCTGATGATAAGAAGGACTCCAACAAGAATGGAGGAAACAATAAAAATGGAAAGAACAGGACTAGGGCGACAGAGAAGGTGCCTGAGGTTTTCACTCCCCTTATGGTGAGTCGAACAGAAATCATGAATGCGGTCGAGTTGGCCCCACCTGCCCCAATGAACCCAGGAAACAAGTTCAGAAGGGACAATAGCAAATATTGTGATTACCACAAGGACACAGGTCATCTCACAGAGGATTGCTTGGGCTTGAAGCGTATCATCCAGAGAATGGTCGACCAGGGAAGGCTCGACGCTTATATAAAAAGGCCTCAAGCTGGTGGAGGCGAGCAGCCAGCAAGTGGACAGCAAGGACCGAGGCAACCTAGATTGAACCTGAATACAGCAATCAAGCACAAGATCTTTTAACTCAGTAAGGCCCCACATGTGCCTCCAAGGAGAGAAGTCAGAGATGAAGCGATCAGCTTCTACCCCCATGAACTGGCAACTAATATGGCGGCTAGGGAGCAAGTTCTCGTCATCCCAGGTCTCATAGACGGATGCACGACGAGCAGACTCCTAGTCGACACGGGGGCCTGTAAAGATATTTTGTTCTACAAGACTTTCAAGGAGATGGGACTTAATGATGAGCAGCTTGAAAGGTATGATGGCAGGTTGGAGGGCTTCACCAACCATCGAGTTGACGCCAAAGGACAGATTGAGCTCGACGTCGACCTTGGCGGCACCCCGCGGGGTAGTTTCGAAGGTACAATTTATTGTAATAGATGTGAACAGTGATTACGCTGCTATACTTGGTATTCCAGGTCAGGTCGCGCTTGGAATGGTAGCATCAATTCCTCACCAGCGAGTCAAGTTCCCCACACCTGCTGGAGTAGGATGTGTACAAGGCACAGCTCGAGCCTACCTGGATCATGTTCTCAGAGAAAGAAAGAAAAGGGAGTTAGAAATTGAGACTGCAGATGGTTACTTGAAGCTGTCCCAGTCAGTCACCAAAACTACTCGACTGTCAACAATCACCAATGTGGAGGAGTCGACCTATCGCTCAAATGACGAGGTCATGATTGAGTCGACACGTCACTCTGAAACCACAGAGGTTGATCCAGATGTAGTTATGGTCGACCAAGTCCTCATAGGCAACCTATGCCTCCCGGATCGACAATAACTCGGGGGCCACCACCACCACCGGCGAGGTTGCAGATAAGTGGATGATATGATAGCGAGAAGAAGCTCCACACACGGGGCCGAGGAGAGACAAAGGGTCAGAGAAATCATCATTTAAACCCTACAGTTCAGAGATGGTCCAGAGTTAGAGGCTGTGGATGAGCTAGAGTCAGTAATCACTAACCCTCCCTACCCCGACCAAAAAATTCAAATTGGAAAGCAACTATCTGTCGAGGAGCGAGCAGAAATCATTGAGCTACTCAAGGAGAGTAATGACGTCTTCGCATGGAGAGTAGAAGACATGAGGGGAATCAAGGAAGAGGTCGCCGTTCACCGACTTGAAATCAACCCGACCATAAAGCCTAGACCCCAAAAATTGAGAAGTTTTGCTCGTGACAAGGAGGAAGCCATAAAAACTGAGGTACAAAAACTTTTAAGTGCAGGGATAATCAAGGAGGCCACTCACACAACGTGGTTGGCCAATGTGGTCATGGTGAAGAAATCAAATGGCAAATGGCGGATGTGTGTCGACTTCACCACTCTAAATCTTGCTGCCCAGAAGGACGGCTATCCTCTTCCTAGAATCGACAAACTAGTTGATTCTATTGCCGGACACTCCACCCTCAGCTTCCTCGATGCTTATTCAGGATACCACCAGATTAAGATGCACGAGGATGACATTGTGAAAACTTGACTTTCCAAGCGGTTTGGAGGTATCTCTTGCTATAACATGATGCCCTTTGGATTGAAGAATGTAGGGGCGACTTATCAAAGAATGGTGGACAAAGTCTTTGCCTCTCAAATTGGCCGAAACATGGAGGCCTACGTCGACGATATGGTCATCAAAACAAAGACTGGACGTCACATGGTCGACCTAAAGGAAACGTTCGCCAATTTAAGAGCAAACGACATGAAGCTCAACCCTAGCAAGTGTGTCTTTGGTGTAGCTGCTGGAAAGTTCCTTGGATTTATGGTATCTCAGCGAGGTATAGAAGCTAACCCGAAGAAGATCAAGGCTCTAGTCGACATGAAAGAGCCGACCAGTATAAAGGAGATGCAGTGACTTAACGGCAGGGTGGCAGCTCTTGGCCGCTTCATATCTAAGTCAGCAGAGAGGTCTCTCCCCTTCTTCAAAGCGTTGAGGGGGACGAAAAATTTTGAATGGACGACCGAATGTCATTCGTCGTTCCAACAGCTGAAGGATTACCTCGCTACTCCACCTCTCCTGAGTAGCCCGACCACTGGCAAAATGTTGTTTGTGTATCTATCTGTGGGAGACAAGTCAGTGGCAGCAGTCTTGATTAGAGAAGAGGAAGGGCTTCAAAAGCCAGTGTACTACATCAGCAAAGCCTTATCGGATGTCGAAAGCAGATACTACAATGCTGAAAAGGTCGCATATGCTCTAGTCGTAGCTTCAAGGAAGCTGCGAGCTTATTTTCTGGCCCACCCTATCGTGGTACTAACCAATGCGCCCTTGAGAAAGATATTACACAAGCCGGAGAGTTCAGGTTGATTGCTCAATTGGTCAATTGCCCTTACTGAATTTGACATTGAGTATAGACCTCGAAAGGCGCTGAAAGCTCAAGCTCTAGCAGATTTCTTGGTCGAGCTTACGTTCACCAAGGAAGACAGCGAACAGCGAGCTCCAAGAGAGAAAACCAAGGGGAAAGAGCCAGAGTCCCAAGTCGCTATTAATATTCTCGATGATTGTTGGAAGGTCTACTCAGATGGGTCAGCGACCAAGAGCGTCAGTGGAGCAGGGATAGTGCTAATTGAACCAGAATCTGGGACAGTGTATGAGGAGTCACTAAGGTTCAAGTTCGATGCTTCCAACAATCAGGCTGAATACGAAGCTTTGATAGCAGCCATAGAATACGCCAAGTGTTTTGGAGCAACTAAAATCATGGCTTATTGTGATTCCCAACTGATAGTCAACCAGGTCAGAGGCGAGTACGGGGTGCTCAGTTCCACTCTGATCAAATACTGCGACCTGGTTAAGGAGCTAATAAAGGATTTGGAATTCTGGGAGATTCAGAGGATTAGAAGGGAAGACAACGAGCTAGCCGACCTCCTCTCGAAATTAGCCACTTCAGATGAGCCACATGAAGAGCCCATCTCTTTCCTCGAAAATTCGGCTTATGAGAGAATAAAAATTCAGTGTGTGGAGGACACTTCAAGAAACTGGGCTTATGAGAAGTGTTGGATCGAAGAAATGAAGGCGTACATAGAAAGTGGCGAGCTGCCTGATGACGAGAAGAAAGCTCGAGCAATCAAAAAGAAAGCTCTGAGATACGTCATTCAAGGAGGCAATCTGTTCAGAAGATCCTACACTCGACCATTGCTAAAGTGCATCCACCCTCAAGAGGTCGTCCTATTGATACATGTAGTACACAGTGGGATTTGTGGCGGACACCCGGGGGCCAGGACTCTTGCTGACAAGTTAATCACTTTGGGGTACTACTGGCCGCACATGAGAGCTGATACTCATAACTTTGTTCAACAATGTGATCAATGCCAAAGGTTTTCCAACTTACCTCATATGCCTACCACTGAGCAGACTCCAGTGATTGCAACTTGGCCATTTGACATGTGGGGTGTCGACTTGATTGGACCCTTCCCACCCGCCCGGGGAAATTGCTAGTATGTGATCGTTGCCATAGATTACTTCACTAAATGGGTCGAGGCCAAACGATTAGCTCGCATCACAGAGGAGAATGCTATCAACTTCATTCACAATTTCATTTGGTGTCGGTTTGGTTTTCCTCGAGCCATAGTATCAGACAACGGACTGCAGTTCTCCAGAGCCTTCGAAGCAGAGATGAATCGGGTAGGGATCAAGCATTGGCAATCTTCTGTCGCCTATCCTCAAGGAAATGGGCAAGCTGAAGCAGCGAATAAACTGGTTATGTCTGCACTCAAGACAGGACTCGTAGGTCGACGCAACAACCGGTTGGACGAACTCCCCCTTGCTCTTTGGGCAGTTCGCACAACCACTCGGGGGCCTACGGGGGAAACCCCATTCGCTCTCACATATGGATCAGAGTCCATGGCACCTGCTGAGCTCAGATTTCCTACTGCTAGAGTAACATTCATCGACCAGGAGCAGAATAACATCAATAGATTGATCGACCTTGATTTAGTCGACGAGAAGTGAGATACTGCTTACCTGCGAATGGCCAACTACAAGCAAAGAACCAAGAGTTACCACGACAAGAAAGTGAAAGCAAGGTCGTTCCAAATGGGTGACTACGTACTAAGGAAGATCGAGGCAACAGGAAGGAGAACCCAACAGAATAAGCTATCTCCTAACTGGGAAGGTCCCTATGTGGTTACTCGAGTCGTCAAGGAAGGAACTTACATGATAGCTCATCCTGGGGGAGAAGAGTTGAAGCATCCTTGGCACGCCACTCACCTCATCAAGTATTACTTTTAGCTTCCAATTTCCAAGTTTAAACCTGTTCTAGTTCTAGTTTCAAATTGATGTAAGCATGTTCCCTACTTCAATAAAAAGCGCAGTTTATTCGATCAAGCATAGTGTTACACCAATCCCAACAAGCTCGACTTTTAGTCAGCTTCGTTTTAACAAGCTCGATTCATAATCAGCTTTGTTTATCTAACAAGTCCGACTCTTAGTCGACTTCGTTCGAACAAACTTGACTCTTAGTCAGTCTGTTCTAATTAGCTCGATTCTTAATCAGCTTTGTTTATCTAACAAGTCCGACTCTTAGTCGATTTCGTTCGAACAAACTTGACTCTTAGTCAGTCTGTTCTAATTAGCTCGATTCTTAATCAGCTTTGTTTATTTAACAAGTCCGACTCTTAGTCAACTTCGTTCTAACAAACTCGACTCTTAGTCAGTCTGTTCTAGTTTAGCTCGATTCTCAATCAGCTTCACTCCTTAAAACAAGTCCGACCTAAGTTTGACTTTGTTCAAATGAGCTCGACCCTTGGTCAGCTTCGATGAGATTAACAGGATCGACTCTTATTCAACCTTGTTACCAAAAGCCATAAGTCTGAGGTCGACTGAATCTTTACAGGACAAGTCGACCTTAGTCTTAGGGTGGCTCGTTTGCCCTACTATATCTAGCTCGACACTTACATCAAAAGCATACAACATGCAAAAAAGAGAAGTGAGCTAAGATTAAACATAATTAAGTCTCCCAAAGTGGGCCAAGACTTAGACAAATAAAGTTACAAAAAGTATTATGCCTCCCAAAAAACAGGGCCAAGGCATTCAAGTTTAAAGAACAAAAAAGCAAATTGTTTTGAGGCTTGTTCCATTACAAAAAAGTTCATCAAAAATCAAACAGCTTGATCAGAGGCATTGGGGTCGTCATCAGCAGCTCGAAGTTCATTAACTGGATCATGTTGCTGAGGGTCTAAAGGTTTACCCGACTCTGAATATACCCGCTCATTTTCTTCTTCCATAGTGTCGGCATCTTCAAGCTCTTGCAAGACGACATCGAAGTTCCTTTCAACAATCTCGGGGGCCACCCACGGTTCACAACCATCCTCTTTGTCTTCTTGAGCAATGAAGGCTAGGTCGTTCTCAAGATAAGGAACGAGCGAGTGACCCCTACGAGCTGCCATGTCGTACTGGGATTCAGAGAACCAACGAGCTAATTGCTCGATGGTAACTGTAGCTATTGAATCCACCAGTGCTCGACGGGCCATATGTCTTTTGCCTACCTCCAGAAAATCCTGCGCCTTGGCCACGATGGTATTATAGTATTCATCGCCCTCTTTGAATTGATCAATGGCAGCTTCAGCAGCATCCTTAGCAGCAGCAGTAACAGCGACCTGAAGGTCTTCTTGCCATTTTCCCCGTTCAAGTCGACGCTCTTCCTGCAGCTCGACCAGGAAGGTATCCTTATCCTTCAGCAGTTTGGAAACTGTTGCCAGCTCCGTCTTGGTTTTCTCCAACTCCTTCTTCTCAGCATCTCTCTCTACCTCCGCCTCCTTGAGCTTGGACTCAGCAGCTTCAAGATCTACCAGGGCTTTCTTCTTGACCATCTCCATGGCGTCATATGAGTTGTCCAAGTCATTGAATTTCTCTCTTAGCTCAGACAGCTCTTGGGACTTCTTGGATAAGTCCTTAAGAGCCTGCCTCTCCCTCTCAATGGAGGCCCTCCAAGAGCATTTAACTTGCTCGACCATAGTAAGATTCTGCATCAAAGGAAATCAGAGAAGAGTTAGCTCGGAAGTCAAGTTGGTCGAGTAAAAGAACAAGCGACTAGACTGAAAAGGAAAGTGAAAAATTACCTCACAATGAGCCATCCCAGAGCGAGCTGAGAATTCCTCGGGGGTGATCCCCTTATCAGCAAAATGAGCTAGGAGGTCGACATCTATTGCCCTCCTAACAATAACTTGGCCCAGGCTCATATCGGGGTAACGGCGGCTCAAGCTGTTGACCCCTGCTAGTGGAGGAACGTCACTCAACCTCCTCATCTTTTCATCAAGAGACTCTTTGCTAGGGGGAGAGGAGGTTGGTGGAGGCAATTGGCTCGAAGACACAGACTTTCCCTTCTCAGATCGAGACCTCTTCTTCGAGCTCAGAGGACGATCGTCATCATCTTCCTCCATGTCATCATCATCAACATTGACAACCTGTAAAGGGCTAACCCCCGCCATCCTAGCTCCAGAGGTCTCCACATTGGCATCTTGAATTGGGTCGGAGCTCAGACTTGCCCTAACTGACCTTTGGGACTCGTCACCCCCTTCATTAGCGTCATTTGATTGGGTACCACTCTGCAAAGGGTCTTCCAGCTCGACCTCTTCCATTGGGATCATCCCAGCAACATCCTTTGGGAGCAGATTGTTCCTCGCAGCAGCTTCTCTCTCTCTGCTCGCCTTAGCATTGACAGCCCCATGAGCCCTCTTGGCTTTCTTCTTATCAGAAACTCCAACGATGCGCACCATATTCGCTTCTTGTTCGGGCGTCAAAACTACACGACATCAAAGTAATCAAGTGTTAGCTCGGCAATTCAAAACAGTTCTATGTATGAGCTAAACAGTTCTACGTACGAACAAACAATTGGCGAGGTAATTGATACAATTCAAAGCAGTTCTATGTACGAATTAACTAATTCTACATACGAGCAGGCAATTTGATAAGTACAGAGTTGCAATTCGAAATAGTTCTATGTACGAGCTAACTAGTTCTACATACGAGCAGGCAATAGACGAGCTAAGAGTTGTGTATGCAGCTCAAAATAATTCTATGTGCCAATAAAAAGTTACTTATGCAAGTTAACAGTGGACGAGCTAATGAATACAGGTCAAGTAAACCCTTACCACCAATATGCTCTCCGTTGTCTTTGCAATAATTTTCGTTCTTCTGACAAAATTGACAGTTCTCCTTCAACCTACCCAAAGAATGAGTAACCCAGTCTGGATATACCTGGCCTCTCAACACAGGAACAAGGGGCTCCACCACTCCATCCCCAGGCATCATTCCAGCCTGGATATAGTTGTACTTGGTCGTCCCTAGCAACTCCCAGCTAATGGGCCCTTTCGCGACCAATGCGCACAGTTTCCTATACAAAGTTTGGTGCCATGGAGGCTCCCAGTAATTCTCCTCGTCAATAACGTCAGACTCGCTATTTGGCAAAGGGAACTCCCATCCCAGCCTACTCTCTACAACTACCACATGGGAATTCCAACCGCTATGTTTGTTGGGAAGATTGGCAAACAGCTTTGGGGAGTTGGGTTTAGAAGGAGTGCTAATCCCCCAATCAGCCTTGTCGAGCTTAGGAGCAAAAAACTCTTTGAAAACTCTCATGCAGGGCTCATGGCCTAGGAATCTACATACCATGGCAAAACATATCGGTACCACTACGGTGTTGGCCCCAATTTGGAGAGGAAGAGCATCCATACACTCAAGGAATTCATTGATGAAAGGATCCAATGGCAACCTCAACCCCGCCTCAGCTGTCCATAAAAGAAGGCCACCCTAGTGGCATCAGTGGTGAAGGTGGTACGGAACTTAGCCATAAAATCCGCCTTACTAAGGATGGTTACCCTATAATCCACTCTACTCACTCCACAAAAATCATAAACCATGTCATATCGGGACTCCATATTTTTCTTTCCTCGAAGAGGCCTATTGGGTATGTATCCTCTCTCATTCTTCCCCGGTACAACGGAGGAGCCAAACGCATCCACTATTCGAGGACTTGAAGAAAGTTGAAGCTGTAACTCCACCTTGAGTCGTCATATATGTACAAGCAAAGAGGAAGCAGGGGAGTCAGTTCTACGATCACATTCAGTCGACCTACCTAAGGGCGACCTAGACTCCCCCGGAAAACCTATTCTATTTCTAAGGAAGGAAGGTTTATGGACGTCCCTAACATAAAACAAAGTGATATGGTCGAGCAGTTCGTGAAACAGATGGAAAGTGACGATATTTGAATCATCGACTACTAGATTTTCAACATCCCCTACAATGGGCAAACCTATCTCACTGAAATTCAACTCCCACCTAGTCAAGATAGAGGCGCATTCATCCAAGGACATCACTCTCCACTCACCGTTCACGTTCTTATACACCCTACGGTCAACAGTGCAGTACCCATACCAAGCGCCAGGTTCACTACGGAAGGTTCTAGCCATGGCGAAAACGAAATCAGAGCATGAATTAAAACCCTAAAGCAAAGGTACAAGATAAATACCTCAATTGATTGCGAAGGGAGAGTCGTAGACAAAGACGCAAGCACAGGTTAAATCCTGCTGCAATTCCGCAATTATCGCCGAGGAAGAGGAGTTTGAAGACGGTAAGAATTCGAATCAGAAAGGGTTTTTGAGTATTTATATTTTCCCAAATTTGGAAAGGGAAAAGAAATTCAAAATTGATTTTCCAAAATTAAACTCTGAAGCGGTTTTCGAGAAAGACTACCAAGCGTCAAAACAGTAATGATGACAGAAAAATGGCGCTCGTTCTGATCTGATCGTTCGTCATCGACGTCCAAGATTGTGCCACGTCATCATAGTCGACTAAACTTCATTGTGAGTATCGACCTGCGAGTAACAACAAATTTCCATCAAGATTTCCTTAACTTCCTAGTCGACAAAGTCAACTCGAAAGTTGGGGGCCACTGAACATACCAAAAGTGTCGAGTTGGGCCAAATGGGTAAAGCCCAATCACAGACAGCCTTGACTCTCACATTCTCAATGAAGCTGGCCCAATCAATGCAAGGCCCAAAGCCCATCTCAAGTATCCGTCGACTAAGTCCATGTCCGACCTATCAGGTCCCGACCTAACTTAGTCCGACCTCATGATCCATACTACAACTCGGGTACGAACCATGCTCTACCCGCCAGTCAGGTCGACCATTCCACAAATGGCGACCTCGACCTAACCACCAAGTGTCGACCTAACAGATGTGGACGCACATGGGTCAAATCTTTCCATAACAGCATCCCTATAAATTAGGGACGGTTACAGGCACGTTCTCATGACCATAACCGCCGCTATAATTTCGGAGCTCATGTAGCACCACCAAAAATACAAAGACCACCACCTATAAATACTTCATCACTATCAAACGGTGAAAGGTAACTGCCATTTTGTTATCTGAATTCATTATTCAATACATTTTGAGCTATATACAACCGTTATCTTACTCTCACGCCCGAGCGTCTTCGCCGGAGACACATCCGGCTAGTCGTGGGTTCTGATTTCAGGTCAAGGAGCCAGGTGATTAGTCCTGCCACGTGGAGGATTACTGATAAGCACAATTCCTGCAGCATCAAAACTCATTAAATGTAATTTTAGGATTTTTTTTTAAATATAGCTTTTTAAAAATTTATATATCCAAATAACATTTTTAAAAACTTAAGTACCATAGTAGCACTTTTGGCTTGAAATCCGGAACTGGTAATTCCAGATTATGAATTCCGGAATTACCAATTCCGGAATTGGTTTGTTTTTTTTTTTCCAAAATTGAATTTCCAAAAATAATATGTCCGTAAATAGGGAGCGATCGCGTCCTTATATAGAGCGATCGCTCCAAGTGTACTCCGACGTCACCAATTCCGGATTCTATTTTTTTTTTTTTTCCAAACCTGATAAATTAGGAAAATAATATTTTCTGGAAAATAGGGAGCAATCGCACGTTTATGGGGGGCGATCGCTCATAGTGTAATCCGGAATTGATAACTCCGGATTCTATTTTTTATTTTTTTTAATACAAAATAAAAAAACAAATTAATATTCTGGAAAAAGGAGAGGGCGATCGCCCCCCATATGGAGCGATCGCTCCTTAGTGGCGTATCTTCAAATCCGGAAATGCAAATTCCGGATTTGCTTTAATTTGAATCCGGTTATACCATCTCCGGATTCAAATTTTCAATTACTTTCCAATTGAAACACAGGGAAGAAGAAGGGAAGAAGAAGGAGCAAGTGCAGTGAGAGATAGAGAAAGAAAGAATTAAGGAGAAGGAGAAGGAGAAGGAGAAGGAGAAGGAGAAGAGAAGAGAAGAAGTTTAAAGAGTTGTGAGAGAAAGTGTTAGTTTGGTACCTAAGAATGGTTAGTTATATTTCTTTTTTTAATTTATTTTGAGTTGTTAATTTTAGCTATATATATTTTTCTAAGAATTTTTATTTGTGCATTTTTATATAATTTGTTGTTAAAACTATTGTGATTTATGTACTTAATTTTTGATTGTCAATGAATTAAACAATTGTAATTTAATTTTTGCCTAGTTAGAATTTTTTTAAGTTAGATTTAAAATAAAGTGTTTGTTAAAATTACTTTGACAAACATGTTGCAATTTTTCTATTTAAATGTAGCAAAACTTTATGTCCCATTTAAATTTAATTACTATTAAATTTTTGTATTTCAGATGAATCAACATGAACAACAACAATTTATTGATCCTGGGCCAATCGATCCACATGTATTGACTTCTCAGGATACACATAGATCTAAATATATTTGGGAGGGACAACAGTTAACCAATTTAAGACCTAGGCGTGGTCAGGTACTTCCGGCTAGAGTTGATTGAAGGATAGAAGATAAGCTTATAAATACGGGATTTTATGGAGTGTATTTATTAGGTCATATACAATATGATTGGCATTTAATTGAGGCTTTGATTGAAAGATGGCGTCCGAGAGATCCACACTTTTCACTTACCCGTAGGGAGATGACCATCACCTTAGAGGATATTGGCATGTTGTGTGGTCTTCACTTGCAGACGGAATGCCGGTGACTAGTTCGAAACTAGTAGGAGTGCGGGGCATGGGTTGAGATTGTTGAGGAGTTATTTGGGGTTGCACCCTCAGCTGCAGACATCAAAAGAGGTGGAATGATATCAATGAGATGGGTTCTAGGACACTTCCCTCATTTTGAACAGCTTCCCAATAATGCGTCCGAGCATATGATTGAGACATATACTCGAGCCTACATTTTCTTATTATTGGGGTCATACATTATGCCCGTCTCGTCTGATAACCTAGTGAAGTTGATGTACCTCGCACTTCTTAGGGAAATAAATAATATTGGTCAGTGCAGTTGGGGTAGTGGAGCGTTGGCCTTCTTGTATAGGGAGATGTGTGTAGCATCTCGGCCACGATTCGAAAGGGTGTGGTGGCTTCTTAACCATTGTACGGTATGTCAATTATAAATGATTACATTATGCTAGTGGACTTAATCTGTTTTGTATGTAATGATAATTTTTTTTATAGCTTTGGGCATGGGAGAGGTTGTTGTGTACACAACCTAGGAGACAGGATGCAATAACACTTCTTGGATTGCAACCGGTGGGTTACGGTATATTTCAATTACTTCATTTTGTAAATGATCTGTTTTGTAATATATCGCTTTTTACTCATTATTTTTATGTCAATGGTTTCATATGTAGGTGGAAGGGTCCATTGTCGTATACTTCTGTATTGCCCATAACCTGCAAGGCTATCGAGACCAGTTGTCATATTTAGACAAGGATCAGGTTGTGTGGCAGCCATACAACGGTGTGCCAGTTCCGAATATCTGCCTTCAGGGCCAAGCTATATGGAGGGCGAAGGTGTCCCTCATCTGCTTTGAGAGGGTTGAATGGCACTTTCCAGATCGCGTAATGCGACAATTTGGGATGGTTCAAGGTGTGCACGATGGCTGCGACACCGGTTTGGACTTGCATCGGATTAGTCGGCAAGGTCGGTCAGGCGTTAACTGGATGCAAGAACATGGTCAGCACATAGCAAAGTGGAATGAACGGGAGTTTAATGTCGTTGATGGAGAGTTTGGTGAAGTGGATATGAGTTACCATCACCCCTATTTGACATGGTATAGGCGTATTACTCGATCGCTCATCCACAATTCGTCTAATGTGGAGGGACTAGGGTTCGGGCCACGTTCGGCGGTTATGAGGGTGTGGTAAGTTATATATTACATACAATGATTTTACAAAAAACAATACAATTTTTCCGTATTAATTAATTTTAGTTCATTGTTTTGAACAGATTCAAAGTCTTCAAGGGATGTACATATATAGCCAGAATGCCACATCCTTGGAAGACCTGGCGAATTACACTCAACAATGTGTCAGTAACACACTGACACATATTAGGGAGCAGCAACGACTGCAAGCCCAAGCTCCCCCTCCAACGGTTGATCATACTGCTTGAAGAGGAGCCACGGAGGGAGAATCGGGTTCGTAGGCGTGGCGGATTACGGCTGCGGGATGAGCCGGAGATGCGGGATCAATACGGTGATATGCATCGGTTTGAGTTGATCGAGACGAGTTCACCCGGACAGAACCAGGGTAATTCTTTTACCGAATTGATGAATCGGTTTGGTTTCACGCAACCGCCTCGAGCTCCTTCCCTTCTTCTAGCAATTATACTCGGACGCTGAGCGAGGCATTCGGGATTAGGGATTTAGGCCTAGTTTCCATTTGCCTCGTGTGCGGTTTTCGAAAGTACCGATGGATCATCCTCATCCTCATCTCAACAATCTAGATCAGGTGGTCGTCGTATGCCGAGGAGAGGGAGTAGGATTCGCAATCCTTCTGATGAATTTACCCCGTCTAATTATCCTTGACGGGTATCCTACGTGACCGGGATGTGGTCAATTTTTTATAATACTTATTCTTTTTATTATTGTTAAGTTTTGTACTCTATATTTTTTTTTTAATAAAGATTACAATTTGAAAACTAGCGAAATTTACGAAAAACTAAGCTGGAAAACGTTAAAAGCGGCGAAAATTCTAAAAACTAATTGGAATTACGAGAAACTAAGCGAAATCGTTAAAAACACGAGGAAAATTCTAAAAAACTAACAAAAAACGTTAAATAACTGATTGGAATTTGAGAAAAGAGGGATGGACAAGGGAGCGATCGCTCCATCATATAGGGCGATCGCTCCAAAATTCCAGTAACTTCGCGTGAACGCGCGAATGGAAGAGGGCGATCGCCCCTAATGTAATCCGGAAGTAATAATTTCGGATTCTTTAAATAAAAAAAAGTATAATATAAATAAAAAATATTATTAAATTACAAATATAGGTGCGCGATCGCCCCTATATACGAGCGATCGCCCTATTTTTACAGAGAAAAGGGGCGATCGCTCCCTTGACCCCGTGCGATCGCTCCCTAAGCGAATTTCCCAAGAACGCTGGTATACCAAACAACCTCCCCCTCTCCCAATTAAAAAACCTACCAGCCGCCCCCTTCTCTCTCTCTCTCTCAAATTTCAAATTTTAAATTTCAAACCCCACATTCAATTTTCTTCAACCCAAAATCAATCAATCATCCATTTTAAAGCACAGATTCAAGGTTTGAGGTGCATTTTGAAGATTGTCAAACATTTCTTTTTGAAGAAAAAGATTCCGGCGATTTTCCGGCGACTTTCCGGCGACATTTCGGCCAATTCCAAAGTAAGCTTTCAATCTATATTTTCGGGTTTTGATTTACAATGCCTCCTAAAAAACCACTAACCACTACCACCAACACTACAAACCCTCCCGGTCCCCCATATGATGCTTCTAAATTTGTTGGGAATGAAGCTCAAAAATTTTTTGAGTTATATGAAACCAAGCCATTCAACCCGGAGAGGGAATTTGATTTTAATGGCTTGTATTTAGATGAATATGTTACCAATACAATTGGGGAAAGTTGGGGAGTAAGCCCCCAAACTATGGAGCTTCACTTTTAGTAAAAGAATTTTATGCTAATGTTTTTTAACGGGGGAATACGGGAGAGTCATTTGTGCGGGGACTAGAGGTAAAATATGATAGGAATGAGATTAATCAACATTACGGGTTAGCCACCAACATTGAGGAGGATGGTTGTGAGTATACCAAAGAGATGGAGAGTATAGGAAAAAATTATAGGGAAAATTTGCATTTGATAGCTCCGACTTTCGGGGTAATTGACCCTAGGAATGTGAAGAAGGGTGTAATTGTCAAGGCTCGAGACATGGACAATTGGATGAAGTATATTCATAGATTTATTTGTGAGAGGATCCTCCCCTCCTCTCATTTTAATGAGGTGAATTGGAGACGTACATTTCTGATGCACATGATAGTTCAACGAAAAACAATTGATTTTGGAAAAATAATCAGTAATGAGATATGGAAGACGGCTAAGGGTATGGCCAATACCAACTATAATTTTCCATTGTTGATCACATCCCTGATAGCAAAATCGGGATTTAACCTCAGGTTAGTTAACAAGGACATTAGAGGAGGTCCAAAGATTAACTATTTCACCCTCACCACTAAATGTCAGAATGAAAAGAGGGGTGAGGGGTCATCTAGGAGACCTCATGCTGGAGATGATGATGATGATGATGATGATGAGGAGGAGGAGGAGGAGGAGGAGGAGGAGGAGGAGGAGGATGAGTGGCGAGCAGACCCGGTCGAGGCTGCTTATTATCTGTCAGAGCAGATTGGCTCCGTGGAGAGTCAGATTAGCGATTTGAGGGGAGATTTTACTCATTTATCCGTCCGCGTGGATGCGAGAGATTGAGACGGCTCGGGCTTGGAGGGCACAACAAAATGTTTGGATGTCACAATATGATCATCGGCGGGAGGAGCGGACTCGGTTGCTCGAGAATATCCTAGGACGGATGCCACCACCGGGGAGATGGGTCGGGCTATGGTGGACAGTATTGAAGATTAATGCTTTTTGTTGAATTTTAAAACTCTTTGTTAATTTCAGCTTTGGTTTGTGGTTTAATTTGATGAGGGGATCCTCATAAACAATATTTCATATTTGGTTTGTATTTTTAATTCGTCATGCCTTTGTTGGCATGCAAACTTGGTTTTATGTTGGGGTGTGTCCCAAAGACATCTTTATTTTTGGTTTGTAACAAACTCGTAGTTAATTTCATCTTTGGTTTGACTCGCTAAATCTATTTTATTTCTTCCCTTCTGGTAGTGTGCCTGGTGGTATGGGCGATGTTTGTTTTGACAAAACATTATTTATTTTAAGCAAACATTGTGTTATGTTAAAAATTTATTTTTGGATCGCGCAATCACGAAACTATACCAAGTGTTGAAATTATATATCCTAAAATAAATGTCGACTTTTGATCAAAATGTATTAGACATTTTGATAATACACTCGTATATGTGCAATAAGCGTAATTATAATATTTTTCATTTTATACAATAACGGGTTCAACAAAAAGTCAAAAATGGGACAAACATTTTGGGACGGAGGGAGTATAACAAGATTGGCTCAGTTTTGACATGGGAGCGGTCGCCCCTCTTAATGGAGCGATCGCTCCTAAATTCCAGTAACTTCGCGCGAACGCGCTAATGGAAGAGGGCGATCGCCCCATCTGACTTGATTTACCTTTTTAACATATTGTAATCCCTCCCCTCCGTCTCAAAATGTTTGTCCCATTTGACTTTTTTGTTGAACTTTAATCACTAATATATGACAATTTTGGGACGGAGGGAGTAATAAATTTTCATACATTTTATTATTTTATTAAAAAATATTGTAATAACTTTTCTTAAATTTTGTAATGCTTTAATTAAACGATACAACGAGAAACTCTTAAGATTATTTATTAAGAGTTAATAAAATAATTTCCAAAATAAATTGGCTTTTTAGTACAAGCGGATTACTAAATATACGTTCAAATCCGGCATTGCCAATGCCGATTTTATCTTCACTGACAAATTCGGCACTGCCAATGCCGGATTTATCTTAACTTTCAAATCCGGCACTGCTAATGCCGGATTTATCAAATCTGAATTCCCCTTTAAAAGGAAGGAGTGGTTTCATTACAACCTGCTTCATACAAAACTCAAATATGGATCGCAGACTCAAACGCCATTCTAATCCCCGTCCTCATTTTGAAGGCCAAACATCTAACCCTCAACCCTCTCACCTCTCTCAAATAAATCTGTCTCAACCCTCTTCAGAGCGTCTGATTCCTGGTCCAGCTGGTGACGTGCAGTTGGCTATGCGCCAGAGAAACCTCGATCGTCAGAGGAGGGGGGATCCTCTCAGGAACCTCTAATTCCGACCCAAGAGTATGTGAGGAGAGCGATTGAAGATCCCAAGGAGGATAAAGATTTCGAACGCAGTCCTTGGCTCTCCGCACTTGAACTGCTCAATGGCGATGGTATGATTCCTGCTACCCCTTTGAATACTGTCACGGGCGGATTTCCTAATGGATTTGATAGGATTAATGTTGCCGTTGGTGTTGTCAAGACCATCACACGAAATGAATTTGGTGACGCTACGGTGACTTTGAAGGTTAGCATATGAGTTTTGTATGTTTTCTAGCATGATTAGTATGTGTCTTATCTTACTAATTAAGATAAAATTGATAGGATCCAACGGGAACAATAGGTGGTGCAATTCATCATAAGGTGTTTGCGAGAGTGAGTTCGGAGATGACATAGTTGTTGGTTCTGTTCTGATACTTCATCAGGTATGATGTATTAAAAATGCAACAACTTGAACCTATTATTAATATTGCCATCTAATCATGTTTTTTTTTGTAATTTTTAGGTTGTTGTTTTCTCCCCCTCACGTAAAACACATATACTCAACATCACACTCCCCAATGTATTCAAGGTAAAATTGTTAGGTACAGACTGTGAGTGGGTGATTGTTCAACAAATGACATTAGTTTATTTGTGTTGCAGGTATTCCATAAGGATTTCATCCCATCTGATTTTCCATGAAGGGGTTTTTCATGTAAAAGTTGTTGAACTGTTGAACTTGTATTTCTATCCTATGTGATCGGGATGTGATCACTAATTTGAACTCTTTATTTTAATGTTTGATTAATGTATGTGTTGTTGAACTGTTGAACTTGTATTTCTATCCTATGTGATCGGGATGTGATCACTAATTTTAACTATTTATTTTAATGTTATTTCAGTTTTTATTCATATTTTATTTGCTATAAAATGGAGCGGTTGACCCATTTGGTCGTTTTAAGTTTCGCAACTACAAATATATTTGATGTCATACTCCACCAAGAGTTAAATATATTACAAGTTCAATATATTACAAGTTCAAATAAAACAATATTACAAGTTCAAATAAAACAACAATACTTAAAAGTTCAAAGTACGTAATTTAAGAAGTAATAATAAAAATAACAATTAACTCTTATTGTCTAAGAGTTGGACATCTCCTTCGCGTGTGACCTTCTAACTTGCAAATCCCACAACGATTCTTTTTTTTGCAACTTGCCAATCCATAGAGTTTCTCGGTCGCCTTGACACGGGTCTCCACTTGCTTCTTGTCACGTCGATGCTCTGGGTTAGGGTAAAAACGTGGGACAATATGATCTACATTCCAATAGGCCTCGTCATGGATTGGATGAAAAGAGCAACTCCACGTCTTGTAGTACGAGGCAAGGCTGTAAAAAGGATGAATATAACTCATACCATCGACACTTTGCGATTTGAAACACGCAAGCACATGCGAACAAGGGTAATGATATTGCATCCATTTGCCACAAGTGCATGTTTGATCACGCAATCTCACAACTTGAATGTGTCCACCTTTGTCACTACGTACCCTGGTCGTCACACTATAAACACCCACAGACGTAGTGTTAAACCTTGTGACGTGATGAAACCCAGCCTTATCCAAGTTGTATCGGTATCTTCGATCGATTCTCTCACTGAATTGTAGCGTGGCATTTGGTGGTGGGATGCCATTAGGATCTCCCCCTAAAGCACTAATTGCTTTAGTGAGTCTATCTTGAAAGTATGCCACACACCTATAGAATGAGGTCTCAACAACTGCTGAAATTGGCATTCCCCGAGCTCCTTTCATAACGCCATTAAAAACTTTCGACAAATTAGTAGTCTTAATGTCGTACCTATATCCACCATCGTGAGCCATTGTCCACTTTCTAGCATCCAAGTTCTCAAACCATTTAGTAGCCTCAGGGTTGATGATATTAATTTGCCTCAGATAACATTTAAGCTTTCTATCTTGGGTGGTGCTAACAGCACGCCAAAAAAGATCTTTCAATCCAACGCCCTTGTGAGCTTTAAGAAAATTAGCTCGCAAGTGCAACATGCACCATCTGTAGATAACATTTCGTGGCCAGCTGGCAATGTCTCCAACCGTGGAAAGGATGCCATTATGCCTATCAGATATCAAGCAAACTTCACGACCCTTAACAATATGTTTGCTAAGAAGATGCAGAAACCAACACCAGTTTCGATAGTCCTCTTTTTCAACAATAGCCAATGCGAGAGGAAGTAGACTATCATTTGCGTCGACACCCATGGCAATAAGAATAACCCCTCTATATCTTCCATGCAGGAATGTGCCATCAACAGAAATAACAGGACGACAATGAGAGAATGCTTCCCACCTGAAGTGCCAAATGCCCAGGCACACGATCAAACATACCTAAAGCACCGGGAGGAGGAGGATCGGGAATGCTCCACAATGGTTCCAGGGTTCCACTTTTGGATGGCAGCTAACAAACGTGGCAATCTTATGTAAGATTCTTCCCAGTCTCCATATGCCTCTGCAATAGCTTTTTGTTTGCCACACCATGCCTTTCTATATGAAACTTCCTTCCCATAGGCTTTTTTTATTTCCGCCTTCACTAGTACAATCTTCAACTCGGGATCAGCCTTAACCAGTTCCAAAACTTCACCCTATGAACTTAGCATCCATGTTTCGATGATTTTGGCTAATTTCGGTTGCCAAGCAAGAATGAGGACCCTTGTATTTGGTAATTTCCCAATACCCGGCATTCTTCAAACTCACATTCACATAAAAATTGCACGGAAAATCTTTCACCAAACACTCAATAGTCCACTTTCGGGTTGTGCTTCGTTTTACCTTGAAGCGCAGATTTTTCTTAATATGAAACAACTTCATTTCATGTTGCACCTCTGACTTCTTTGAAAACCGAATACCTTTGACAATGTCATGATGTTCTACATTCCATTCAGCAAAGTCATATTGGTTATCATCATATATCTCCGATCCTTCTCCAATATCACGATAAAATTGATACCCGACTCTCTCATGCACATGATGTTGTGGTTCTTCGTAAGCAACCAAATGTAACGCAAAATCTTCTCCCTCATTCTCGCTAACATCAGTAGGACTACTGCAATCATCATATCCATCGTCAAGATCTTCATTTAGAAGCAACCCAATATTTTCTTCATAATCTGAATCATTATCATCATCATTATACAATTCCTCACCCTCATCCCCTCCCTCTTCCTCTCTCTCTTCCTCCCCCTCTTCCTCTTCCTCTTCCTCTCCCTCTTCCTCTTCCTCTTCCTCTTCCTCTTCCTCTTCCTCTTCCACATATGTTTGTGTACTTGTTCCAGCATCCCTCTGACTATAGCAGCTTAAAGAACCCATCTGGAAGGTATCCATGTCATTAACATACTCATTTTGTAATGGCTCCTCATAGGTTTCAAACTCCTCAACATTCACATTATCAACTAAATTTATCTTAACATACAATTGTAAGCTACTCAACCTACCAAAGCGAGCGTAAACATCAAACATGACTTCCATACCCATATCATTGTCGATTACAAATGGAATGTAGTTTGCAATCCCGGGAGCGACAAGATGAGGATATCTACATGTAACTTGCAACTGAACAATAGCTCGATCTACCCCAATTTTCTTAGCTAACTTTTTAATCAACTTCTTGTAACTCCACCGAGTTTTAGCCCTAAGTGCACATTTTGGTCCCCTTTCAAAATGTTCACCTTCAAACGGGTGTTCATCATTTCCTCCCCAATAACACATGAAAATAAGTGGAACTCCAGCCATATTTATTCCTAAAAATTGAAAAAAAAAAAATATAAAAAATCTAATTTAACAATATCACTACATTCACAAAAAAAAATTTAAATAAATACTAAATTTAAATTTCGAACAAAAATAAGAGGATTAAATGTACCTTCTTAATCACCTCTCTTCTCTTCTTCTTGAACTTCTTAATCAACTTCTTGAATTTTCAATATTTTTTGGAAAAAATTCACCTACTTTCTTCTTCTTCTTCCTTCTTTTCTCCTTCTTCTTCTTTGGATTTTTATTATGCTATATTTAATGCAGTCTGTAGGGAAGATGGGTTTTGTAAAGCAAATCCGGAATTAGCATTTCCGGATTTGAATTTTTCGAAAAAAAACATTACTTAATTCAATTCAGTTATATTTTGTATTAAAAAAAAAATAGAATCCGGAGTTATCAATTCCGGATTACACTATGAGCGATCGCCCCCCATAAACGTGCGATCGCTCCCTATTTTCCAGAAAATATTATTTTCCTAATTTATCAGGTTTGGAAAAAAAAAATAGAATCCGAAATTGGTGACGCCGGAGTACACTTGGAGCGATCGCTCTATATAAGGACGCGATCGCTCCCTATTTACGGACATATTATTTTTGGAAATTCAATTTTGGAACACACAAAAAAAAACAAAAAAAAAAAACAATTCCGGAATTGGTAATTCCGGAATTCATAATCCGGAATTACCAGTTCCGGATTTCAAGCCAAAAGTGCTACTATGGTACTTAAGTTTTTAAAAATGTTAATTGGATATATAAATTTTTAAAAAGCTATATTTAAAAAAAATCCAATTTTAGCTAATGCTATTTTGTAAAAAAATACTTCTAATTAAATATTCATTTTCAAAGACAAGTTCAATTTATTACATATTTATTATGAGGATATATTAATAATATTAACATGTTTTTGTTATAAAATCAAGACAAATAAACTAC
This sequence comes from Adenophora triphylla var. japonica, assembly GCA_022495995.1. Classification (NCBI taxonomy): domain Eukaryota; kingdom Viridiplantae; phylum Streptophyta; class Magnoliopsida; order Asterales; family Campanulaceae; genus Adenophora; species Adenophora triphylla. The sequence goes on along the minus strand of JAFEMH010001120.1, from coordinate 72,061 downwards.
CTCCATCTAATTTTTTAATATGTGTAAAAGTTATTATTTTTGCTTATAATAAGAACCACGAAATTAGAAACGTACAAAAATTAAAATTAAAGAGATAGTATATATATTCAAAAATATTAATAATAGATTAGGCGTTGTGAGTACGAAAAGTGAGGTATGAGGAAAAAAAGGTAGAATATAATAAGTGGATAATTATTGTGAGTATGTTATAACAGGTACTAGAGAAGATGGATAATCACAACAAACACACGCACACAAGTATTTACGTGGTTCACCAACTTGGATACAGACAATTTTGCAACCCTAATCTAGAGAAACGAATGGGAACAAATTGAACTGAGACAGACAAGCTAGAAAATCTATTTAGCCCATAAAAACCACTAACTTGGATTTTAGAATTATTGATAACCTATCACACTAAAATAATTCACGATCACAAGATTTTGGGGGAAACTAGTTTCTCCTTAAGTTATAGAAAGTCCTGTTTTATAAACTGTTCCTAAATATTCATTAACTACTTGCAAGTAGAAAAAAAATGGACTTTTTATAATTTATGGAGAAACTAGTTTCTCCCAAAACTTGCTCATTCACGATATGGAAGAAAACGAGTATTTATACTCCTAAAACCCTAAGACATAAGGAATCCAATTCACTTAAGGAAACTGTCAAAAAATCAATTTATTGAGCAATAAGAAAACTCAATTAGCTTCAATTCTTCTCCTTTTTCAACTCGAATTTCAAATCAACTTTGGATTGAACGTTTTCGATTCAAAGGCACAAATCCTAACAAAATTCCATCTTTAACTTTGAATCTCTCAAATCAATAATCAACCGAAATTGACCACAAAAGATTGTACTAGCATGTGGTCATGTTTCAACATAAACTGCAACAACTTTTCAAAAGAAACAAAGTGCCAACAATGTAACTACAACATTTCAATTGCAATGCAGTAATCAGTAGTAAAAGTAAAAGCAATAATTCATCATCGACCCTACACTAATTTCAAACAAAAATAGAAAGTTTTTTGAACATTCGTTTTGGGACGGAGGTAGTAATAGCCTTAATTCCCAGCATCAACAATTTCTTCAGCCATGTTCCCATTATATTTCTTGCAAAGTTGTTGCAATTCCTCCACCAAGCAATCAATATCTTCATCTCCCTTTGCTCTTATTTTCTCTCCCAACTCTCTCGCTTTCCGCCTTATATCTCCCCCGCCTTCCTCCACCACCACCTCTTTTATTACCTTCGCGACCTCTTCCCGTTTAGCCACCCCATTTTCATCTCTCAAAACCTCCATAGCAACACCAACTTCCACCAGCATTCTAGCATTTATAGGCTGATCATACTGTAATGGCATTGCTATGATTGGTACCCCAAAGCTCAAACTCTCCATTATTGAACTCCATCCACAATGACTCAAGAATCCACCTATACTAGCATGCTTCAAAATTCTTACCTGTGGAGCCCACCCAAACACAATTTTGCCCCTCTCCTTCACCCTCTCAAGAAACCCTTCTGGTAAAACCTCTTCAACATTCATAATCTTTTTCTCCTCTCCCGGAGAAATCCGAATGACCCATATGAAATTTACTTTACTACCCTCCAACCCATGAGCTACCTCTTTCATCTCCTCTTTTGACAAGATTAAACTTTCACTCCCAAACGACACAAACAGAGTCGATGATTCCTCCTTCTTGCTCAACCATTCAAGAATCTCCGTCTGCTCTTTGTCATCATGGACATAGATCGAGTCATGAACGAGAAGGGGACCCACAGAAACTACCTTCTTCTTAGACAAATCAGAAATGAAATCCATGTATTTCCCCTCCATCTCCTCGAAGCATTTCATCAGTACAATATCACAAGATCCATCAAGACTACCATAGAAAAGATCGCCATCGCTATAACTACCAGGAGGCCGAGGAACATAACTATCCGATCTCTTCTTGATCTCTGATTCTGTCCAGCAAATTCCTGAAAAAGGGTAAGCAGCACCTGGATGTTTACAAATCCGATAAAAGAACGATGAGGCAGCAACCCCAGCAGTAAGAAAATGAACAGCTGGGATACGAAGCGAAGAAGCTATAGAAGGAAGCCATGGCTGCATGATATCAAATATGATCAAGTCGGGTTTAATAGTTTCAAGAATGTTTTTGATTAGGCCCGGACCGAAAACTACAAAGGTTTTAACAAGTGTTGGCAACAGATGAGGGGGAAGACCCTTTGTTCTGTGGCGGTCAGTCGGAAGGTCAGGCAAGGATGGGAGATTGATTTCAACTAGGTTTATTTGATTATCTTGATCAAGATTTGGTTTGATGGAAGAAAGATTGATGGGTGTGGAGCAAAAATGGACAGAAAAGTTTTTGTTGGAGAGTTTCTTGGCTAGCTCCAAGTATGGAGATAAATGACCATGAGCTAGCCATGGGAGCATGACAATGGTGGTTTGTTCTCTGGTATCCATTGAGAGTTTGAATGGTAAAAGGGAAAAGAAATACGAATGGAGAATTTGGGGTTTCAATTGATATTAATTTATAGTGTAGGATTTACTTGTTAGACAAGAAAAAAAATTCTAAATTGACTACAATTCAAACTGATTTTTATTATCTATCCTCCCTAAAGAATAGGACTTATTAACAAAAACAAACTCTATTCTTCTTAGACAAATCAGAAATTAAAATAAATAATTTTAAATATTTATAAAAAAAAAATCTCTTTTTTTAAAAAAAATAAAATTATTTAATTTAAAAAAAATCTATTTTCACATGTGTCATATTTTCATTTGCTACCTATATTATATATGATAAGATGATAATTGAAATTAAATAATTATTTAAAAAAAAAGATATTTTTTATAAATATTTAAAATTATTTATTTTAATTATTAATATATCTTTTCAATTAAATCAAATATTTTAAATGTGAAATAAAATTTAAAATATGGAAAAATTAATTTTGGAAAGAGTTAGCCAAGGTATCAAATTTGAGTAAGTTTTGGGAGAAACCAGTTTCTCCATAAATTATAAAAAGTTCAATTTTTTTCAACTTGCAAGTATTTGACGAATATAGGAACAGTTTGAAAAAACTGGACTTTTTATAACTTAGGGAGAAACTAGTTTCCCCCAAAATATTATGAACAAATTTAGTACCTTGGTTAACTCCTTATCTAATTTTGGTACCTCAAGTCTTACCTATTAAAGTTGATAACGGAGGAAGACGGAGGGAGTACAGTGTTGGATTTACTTGATAGACAAGAAAAAGAATGCTAAATTGACTAATTGAGACGCTTTTATTGTTGGCAGCGTCATTGAGAGATCACCTAGCCATCAAAATTCTGCCAAGTGTCATTGGTTGGTTAATGGAACTACGTTTCATCGGTCCAAAATAATTGTTACTTTGAACTAAATGTTTTGTTCAAAATAATTATCCATTTTGTAGTCAAAAGCATTGAAATTCATATTATATTCCCACACTCGAACCTGCAACTGCAACTGTTTATTGTTTGTTAGACCACTTACAATGGCAAAAAAAAAAAAAGATATTGAAAAAGTTTTTCAACAGATGAATCCAATGCAATGGGGTGTTGAAAATTTTTTCAACAGTTGAAAATTTTCCATTTTGTTGAAAAAATTCAATAGGTGTTGAAAAAAAATTGGGGCCCATTTTTGCCACGTGTCGAGCTTGAATTGGCGAGTTTTGGTGCGTGTATGACACGCGCCGACAGAGGCGCGTCTCTTGTCTCCTGCAGTTGTTGTTTTTTTTTTTTTTAGATTTTGACGTGTGGTAGGCGTTTATTGGCTGTTGGATTTCAGATTTCTTTTTTTTATTCGATTTTTTTACCTCAATTATTGTGAAATAAATTATTTTTTACACCAAAATTCATAATTATTTTTTCTCTATAAATAGAGTCCTCTTTCATTTGATTTGGACACAAAAAACACTCTTTTTTCAATATAAATTTCTCAATTATCCTTCATTTTCCAAAAAAAAAATCCTATTTTTTAGTGAAATGTATTTTTCATTGATGTATTACTTTTAATTAAGTATGAAGTATTTTTTTTAATAATAATTATCGTCATTTTTCGTATTTATTTAATTGCAATTAAAAATAATAATTAAGTATGTAGTTTTTTTTTTTAATTATAAATGATAATAAAAATAATAATAATCTTACTAATCATAAAAATAAAGAATATAAAATAAAATAAAAATGGTGGGGTATAGGATGATGAGGTAGAAGGGTGTTGAAAAAATGTGGGTGTTGAAACCATTGCAGGGGTTAAAAATTGAATGGGGTGTTGAATAATTAGGTAGAGGAGAGAGAAGCTGATGTGTCGTGTTTTAAAGGGTGTTGAAAAAATGAGGGTGTTGAAATCATCCTAATTTGTAGATGACCTTAGGTGAAGTTATGTATGAGAGAGGATTAATAAATAAAAGTAATTTTGACGCTTTCATCATTAACTAGTGATAAAACATGAGAAAAATTCAAAAATGACCGTTACTTTGTAACGGATGGACTATAAAGGTTGTTTGGTATTTTTTTTTTATCAAAAAATATTTTTAATTGGATTGTTTTTCGAACTTGGATTTGCTACAACCTTCTGGTTAGTCATAAAAATCGAAATGATAATATAAAAAGTCTACTACAAAAATATTTTCGTCAATCTGTCATCTTATCATTGTCATCATTGGTCAAATTGAATGTCCTGTTTTGTTCCAAAATGAAAGATCTTTTGAAACTTTACCTTCAAATAAATCTGTCTCTAACTCATTTTTTTTTTCAATTTTTTTTTCGTAGTTCATTATATATTTACAAAACTAAAATTTTAAAAGTGAATAGCAAGAATTTTCATGATTTTTTTTATTAAAAATCAATTTTTTTAAAAAAAAATGCCCTTAAATTTCAAATGAACATTAATTTTGAGACGGAGGGAGTAACAACCCAAATCACAGAAGATTCTATCAGCACACAAGAAATAAAACATGAAATATTGCCAAAAACAGATAGCAACAAACTAGAAGAATCTAGTGTTCAGAAACAACTGCATATAACCATAATGAAAAATTGACAAGGTGATGCAACCCTGACTACCTCGGACATATCCCGCGATTTACCTCCGCAGTCACTGAGGGGCCGGTGGTCCAGGACTTGGTCCGGCAAAGCGGGGAACCTAGGTATTATCAAAAAAAAATTAAAAAAAATTGACAAGGTGATGAAAAGAAGTTGTGATAGATTGGCTGGCTTCGACTGCAGTGGTGCTTAATCAAGATTATGCCCGTGTTTTCGCTCAACAACACCATTTTGTTGGGACGTGTGGTCAACCCGAGTTACCAAATTGAGAGTGAGATGTTGCGATCAAACACAAAGAATCTCTTCTTCTTGTTGACGCCCCAAACTTCTCGCTCATGTCCAGATCACTTGGCTCCATCCCGTTGGGGAGCTTCCAGTTAAAATGGTATAGTAATCGAGCCAGAAAAAGCTCAACAATGGCTAAACCAAATGAGGTTCCCGGGCACATTCTCCTTCCCGCCCCAAATGGGATATACTTAAAATCATCTCCTCTAAATCCAATGGAAATATTCTTGAATCTTTCTGGTTTAAAGCTTTCTGGGTCGTGCCAGTTCTCCGAATCCCTTCCAATCGCCCACGCATTCACAATAACTCTTGTATTTACAGGTACGTTATATCCATCTATTTCACATTGTTTCGTGCATACTCTAGGAAGCAAAAGGGGAGCAGCAGGGTGCAGCCTAAGAGTTTCCTTTATAACACACTTCAGGTAGCTCTGTTCTTGAATATTAGTGCCCATGATTTTTTCCTTTCCCTTGAGGGTGTGCCGCCTCAATTCAGCTTGAGCGGTCTCCATTACTTTCGGGTTTTTCATCATTTCTGACATTGCCCAGTCAATCACTGTCGCCGTAGTCTCAGTTCCCGCTGAAAACAAGTCCTACATTAACAGAAAACCAAAATTTAGATTCTCAACTTAATAAACTAGCAGCCAAAAAGTTCTAGCTCAAGCAGCATCTGGTATAATTTTCTATATGAAAGGTCGCGAATGGCAGATTTCTTCGAGTGTCGCCACTGTTAATAGATCAAGTTAGAATTAATTAAAAACCCAATTTAATATATATATATATATATATATATATATATGCAAAAATTCTTACCATTATGACGGCCTTGATATTGTCCGTGGTGATTTTAGTCTGAAGGTCATCGGTTTCTTTTAGCATCAGTAGAACACCAAGTAGATCTTCTTCTCTGTCATCACCTTCGCCCCTTTTCTGGCTCTCTTCACGACACCGAACTATGGCATCAAGGATTTTGTCAATGTTCTGATGTATCTTTACTAATTTAGCCCTCATCCCACTAAGGGAATAAAGTAGTTTCAGTGAAGGAAATAAATCAGATAAGTCGAAACCACCTGCGGATGATTCAGATTCTTTAATAAGCTCAATCAGAGCATCTTGATCCTTGCATCTCTCTCCAAACGCCGCTCTACAAGTTATGGCATTAGTCGCTGAGTCAATCTTTTCGGAAAGATTGATAAGTAATCCTTCAGATGACTTAACAGACTGAATAAGATGCAAGACTTCTTCTTCATGGATAGTAGAAAAGGAGCGGACAATCTTCGCACTTAAGAATTCCAAGGTACAGATTTTACGCATTTTTTTCCAGTAATCCCCATAGGGAGAAAAGGCAATATCTGAACTGTTGTACAAGATAATCTTGCTGGCTAAAATTTCCGGCCTGTTTAAAAACGCAAGATCATGAGTTTCCATTACCTCTTTAGCTACACGTGCCGATGATACCACCATTAAAGAGATTTCACCTAGTTGTAGGTGCATGAGGGGTCCATGTTTCCGGGACAAGTTTCTAAGAATATGGTGTGGTAAAGAACCTATCAGGTTGTGTATATTTCCTACGAAAGGAAGTTTCCATGGTCCAGGAGGGCTCGTTTTTCGTGTTTTAATTGACTTGAGAAAAAAGAGTAGAATAAAAATGGTAAGTAGACCAAAGAAGAACTGAGTATCCATTGCAGATTTGAAGGAAAAGAAGGATTCCTTTCCATTCTTTTGTTTTCTCTGTCAGGTTTATATTACAGCTAAATTTGTTTCTACATGAGATAAGATTTAAGCATCTTCAGTTGAATAGATGCCCTTATATATATTTGGCTTCTACCTAGAATACATGAATAATCTGAAAGGTCATCTGGACATAAAGTAGGACAACTTACGTTTTGTTACAAACAATTGTCCCCCGTTACGAACCCAGACCTCTCGTGTTTAAATGGACATCGGATACCAGTTGAGCAAGAGCTCTTTGTTCTATAGTATCGTACCTATGAATCCTTGATACAAAACAATTGTCCCCCATATGCAATTCAGATCGATTGAAAAGACATTGTCCCCCAACGACTGTAAACTAAATAAACAAATTTTCTAATACAACAAATCATTTAAATAGGGTCATATTTTTGTTTAGTAGGGAAACATACAGATTCATTTCGCTGAACCCAAGTTATAAATGGTGGCAAAGACTGAGTTGAGTTGAGTAGAGCTGAGCAAAAGAATGTTACATAATCACATACTCCCTCCGTCCCAAAATATTGAATGATCAAAAAGTTTTCAAATTCGCTCTTTATCGAAAGATTTTTTTTTAAAAAAAATTGTCATTAATTCATGTTGGGACAGAGAGATAGTGGTAAGTAGTCTGAGGTAGAGATGTTAATCGGTCCAACCCAGTCGGTTTCGATCTAGCCCTATCGATTTCGGTCCCTAATCGGTCGCGGTTTAAACGGTCCGCCAAAATTGTGAACCTAGACCTACCTCTCTCGGTTTCGATTTTAAACGGGTCACTAACGGGTTACACCTAAACAAAATAAAAAAACGTATATACTCCCTCCGTCCCATTAGTAATGGGAAATTTACTGTAGACACGGGAATTAAGGAAAAGTGAATTATAGTGGAGGGAATAGTGAATTATAATGGTGTTGTGAGTATTAAAATAATGTAGGAGAGAGAATGAGTGGAGGGAATAGTAAAGATTCCTTTCCATTTTAGGAAGTTTGTGGTTTGTAATGGGACGACCAAAAAGGAAAGTTTGTGGTTTGTAATGGGACGGAGGGAGTATATAATTATATAATTCGAAATCAAATAATTAACGAGCAACGAGCCAAAAAATAGCATTCAACAACACACGATCCAAAACAAAATGACTCAGTCTCAAATGAGTCATACAACGAGTCAACAACTTCAAACGTAAAGTGATAAAGTTCAAAACACAAACAAACTTCAACTTCAAGTTTTAGTGTTTTACTAGTTAAAAACTAAAAAGTACTAATCAAACATGAAATGATAAAATAAGTCAATAATCATAAATACCATTAGTTGCCGTTAATCTACTAATGTGTTTGCAATCAGGATTCATATAACTAGAGATGTTAATCGGTCCAACCCTGTCGGTTTCGGTCTAGCCCTATCGGTTTCGGTCCCTAATCGGTTGCGGTTTAAACGGTCCGCTTTAAACGGTCCGCCAAAATTGCGAACCTGACCTGTAAAAACCCGATTTAATAGGTCCGAACCTGCGGTTCTCGACCCTATTAACATCTCTAGTATGAGGTCTCAATATTTTATTCTACAAAGGGTTCATCTTTGCTTTGAAACCGCATGGATCTTACAGTATAATCATGGATTTAGGTCAATGCAGTCTACTACATAGAAGTCGGCCGAGAGCCCGAATGAAAGGGCGAGATACACGAGCTAGGAAAAATGTCTAAAATACTCTTAAAGGACCCCCAAATGTGGACAGTCGGGATCGAATAAACGGACGAAATCAAGTACGAGCCGGACTACTACCGTGCATTTCTACGACTACATAGGCCGAATTCTTATACCCATTACTAGTTTTGGCTCAATGTGGGCCTGGATCCGACCTTGTAAGTTGTAGCTAGTTTACGAGGGATGGCAACGAGTCGGGTCCGGATCGAATCGTTCCTGATCCGAACCGTCTCGAACTTGAAACAAACGACCCGAAAAACTAAAATCCCGTGACCGACCCGAATTATACTAAAAATCTATTTTTTAGCTCAAATATGATAGAGTAAAATTTATTTTTAAGCACAATGTTGAATATTCTATATAAAATAGTTCAAAATCATCAAAATCATCAAAATCTAACTTACAAACACAAATAAATATTCTGTAGAAAATAGTTCAAAATCATCAAAATCTCACTCACAAACACAAATAAAGAAATACAGAAAAATGTTAAATATATTTTATTTATATTTTAGATTAACCTTTTACTTAGGGTTTAGATCGAATCAGGTCGGTTTCCAGTCAAATCGAGTCGGTTTCCGGTCGGACCGGCAGCGTGATCCGAACCCAATCGTATTTGAAAAATTGCAAATCAAACCCTAATTTTTCAAATCGGATCACCTTCGATTCGGATCGGATCACCAGTCAAATTACCATCCTAAGTTTATCTGTCACCATCTCTAAGTGACATAATTCTCGTGTATGTTTCTCTTTCCTTCCGGGAGTAGTCTCAGTGTTTATATGTGCATTCTTCTGTGCATGGCAGATCAGAGTCTAGGGATGACAACGGGTCGAATTCGGATCGGATTGGTCTTGATCCGAGCCCGATCCTAATCTCAAATTCATTGATCTGAACCCGATCCTACCCGAAGGTGTCTGATCCGAGCCCCGATCCGATCCGAAGTTTTCACTTTTTTTTAAGCTACAAAATTACTTTAAAATGAAAATTATGGAAAAAAATCAATCTACAAAATTGCTAAAGACAGTCGATTCTAATGATCAATAGCACCAAACAGAAACCACTAAAAACATATCAAAAAGCGATTCTAATGATCAATAGCACCAAAAAGAAACCACTAAAAACAGATCAAAAAGGCATAAACTTTCTTCAATTTGTTTGAAAAAAGCCCTAAACCCACAAACAATTATGAATTCAAGATCAGGAAAAAACAAAAAACAAAAAAAAAACAATTTGATTTACAACCAATCAATCAACAAGCTTAGAGCTAAGATCTGAATCAGATCATACCCAAAAGAAAAAATAAAAAAGAAAGCAAATTACTTAAAATGAAATTGGAACCTGAGTGAACGACGAGTGGAAGAAACAAGTCCTTTGAGTAGAAACCACCGGTGAGGAATTCCGGTTGTTTATGGTTCGGGAGAGACGAGCGAAGAGAGAAAGACGAGCAGAGAGAGAGGTAGGAGCGGATAGAGAGAGAGAGCAGAGAGGGAAAAGAGCGGATAGAGAGAGAAAGAGAGGCGCTTTAGTTAGCGGATAGAGAAAGAGAGGATATATATACAGAATCATAATTTTTAGTTATACACATGCGGTTCGGGTCGGGTCAGCTGTGGTACCGAACCAGGCCCGAACCCCCCGATCGGGTCATAAAAATTGAAACCATATCCGAATTTTTTGGATCGGATCGCCTTCGATAGGGATCGGATTCGGTCAAATTGTCGTCCCTAGATCAGACGTCATTGTTATCTCCACCGAAAGCTTTGCTTGATTGTCCAAAACATGAAAAGCTTTAATGTTCACAAAATCAACTAATGTGTTGTTCTTGCACAGGGTTGATTATACCTTTGACATTAGAAATTGGAGAACATAGATGCTCTGATGATCGGACTCTTTGGTTTATATCGCCGTATCCGTGTCGGACACTCCTATTTTAGTCTTGTTGACAAGGGTCCGACCAGATAACCAAAGAGTCTGAGCATCATAGATGCACTGCAAACTGAAACCATTACCTACACACTGCATAAGAGAGGTTAATAAAATGAACAATGGTATTTTATGTATATTTGTTACTAAAAATTAATTTTCTTATAACAGTCTTTCTTTCTTCCTTTGTACCAAAAAAATAAAAAATCAAAAAATTAACAGTCTTTCTAAATAAAATGAACCTTCCTAAATAAAATGAACATTCAATTACGAACACGAGACGGATATATATATATATATATATATATATATATATATATATATATATATATATATCATGGTAAAATACTTTTAATCGTGTTGGAGCGTAGCAAAAAGACCAAATAAAGTCTATGAAAAATCTGCCATTCAGTGTCCAAAGCATTATTCATGAAACCATTTTGTAGTAGTAATATTCCGGAACTCGCAAAAATGTATAGAAAATGTTGGATAAAGTGAGCCTAGCTCAAGCACAAAAATAAAACATTTCCGGTATTTGCTTTCTCGAGCCAAAAAAATGAAAAAAAAAATAAAATATGAAAAAATAATGATATCACCATGCACAATACACAACAGAAACAAATGAAATTGTAAGAACCTTGGGTTGAAGAAGCGAGCAAAGGCATCTTCAATTCTTCATCAGGGTGATATATAATGAATGGTTCATGAATATCCAATCACATACTTAGTTTGCGAATCCCAAAACACCTTAGTTTGCTTTACCACTTCAGCACGCTCTGTAACCGCTCTTTCCTTCCAATATTCTTTGCACCTGAAAACGTACGATCTAAAGACTCAGAACTTAATTTAACTCCTCCTACATATTCCCCTAGATTTCACTAAGAAAAAGCCAGGATGTTTGAAAGTGGGCAAGATCGTTTTCTTATAAAATTCGCTAATCAAAACGGGGCAGAAAAAAATTATAGTGCATTTTTTCTTAAGACATAATTGGGGGAATTTTGCACTAAAATTCCTAAATTTAGTTACATTCTGTAAAAATTGCACCGTTAATTTTTTGTTTTGTTTTAAATTAAATGGGGACAGCTGCCCCCATCAGTATGACAGTGGCTCCGCACTAATTATTTGTGAATTCAGAACTTGATAAATAATTTACGAAATAGGACACCTTGAAGAGAACACTCAATAAGGGATACTAGCACCTTTGAGTGGAACAGATAAGAGTATTGGTTTTATCAATAAGTTGCACTCACCTTTTCTTTAAAAGTAAGTCTAATTCAATCATGTGCACTGCTTTAGCATATACTCCGGCCTGCATCACAAAGAAGACAAGGGTTAATTAGCCGAAGAGAAAATGAAAATAGCCATATGAACACAATGAAATTCATTTAAAACCGACTAATTGGATTGTTGAAGCTTTAGTTAATCAATTATGCCCTCAGTCCCAAAACAAGTACTCCCACCCCAAAATGAATATCCAAAAATATTCAAATTTGCTCTTAATCGTGATCTTACACCGCAGACTATGATACCATAATTGGAAAATGTGATGTTAGTTGATTCTGTACTAACTTTTTTTCAAAATTGTGGTCCCAGGATTGCTGTCCTTTTGTCAATCAACTAAAATTACATTTTCCAATTATGGTATCATAGTCTGCGGTGTAACAACTCAAGAATTATGCCACATTAGGCCTATATTTGTAGGTTTTTCTTATGGCTTCTGCACATTGCCGCCATTCATCTTTTTCTCTATCTAGCATACAATGTTTAGAAAGCCTAGCCCTTCTAAACATAAACTTCTTCAAGCTTAAAACAAACGTACATCAAGGATTGGGTAGAAGCTGGGAATTGTCTCATAAGGATTTATTTTGTGATAGTTGCATGTAAACCATGTAGGACTGAGGCGGAAAGGACATCAGCCTAATTAGCATGCTTCTTTTTGACCTATGACAGAGACTACGAGACTTCTTTAACACACGTATAAGCTTATTACTTATCCAGGGACTATTGTACTCAGAAATAAAAAGTGCAGCAAAGGAACCTTAGAACTTAGAATGCCAAATTTAAGTGTACACTTGTTCTGAGGGTGCACAAACTTGCGTCAAAGAAAGGTGTGCCACCACATGATAAACATAAATTAAGGTACTGGTCACATCTAAGTACAATCATTACTCGGGCCTAAGTTAGTACTGTGAGACAAGAATAAAAATATCAGATAGTTAGAAATCATGTTGACCTCTCTGCAAACTGGACATTTTGTTTCAGGGCTAGCGGCCTTAACACCTTGGAAGATCATCACAGATGCGGCTGAACAAGCACAAGACTTGCAAAAGAGATGTCCACAGCTCAAAGCATAAGGATTGAAAACCATTTCCTGAGGACACAGACCAATGACATGTAGGTAAGTGCATGATATATTTATTGAAAAGACAAGAAGATTATGAATACTCTGTCAAAATTGCTGATTATTTAATTACCATTTTCCTATTGAAAAAAACGGTCTTACCAAGCAAATAGCACAAGTCAGATTATATTCTAATCTCCCGGAATCAGGAAGGACCAAAGTCATCATTGGTTCTGTAATGCAGAGATCACAAGAGAATGGACTGAAAACCTCACTGGAGTTACCACTGTTTGAGTCATTGAAGTTTAGATAGAAAGCCACTAATTCAATTAACCATGGTGACTGCAGAATCTCTACGTGTTCACTCCGCAGCTTGGACTTGAAGTTTTGGCCACTCACCGAGCTGTGAATCTATAGAATATAAAAGGAAAAGGCATTAAAGATATTTGAAAATGTGATATAACAGGAGTCAAAGTATCTAATAATAGAAAATTATCATACTTTGTCATATTTCTTAAGGATTTTCCGGATAGCGATAGCATTCATAATAACATATTCCATTAACATTTGTCCCTCATGTACCAGTGCTTGTTGATCATTTTTGAAACACTGACGTAAGCGTATCAAGTATCTTTGCATTCCTGTATTTATATGAAGATGAAGAAGGTGTCTAACTTTAGAGCTAAAACAACCAGCTATATCTGAAGCCTCCCTCATCAGCTCGGAGAAAAACAGCTGATCACACACTGCATCAGAAACAAAGCTAAGTTAGTAACTTGTAGCTTTCCTAATCAAACTGATATGCTATAAAAATAGTGCGCACATGGATAAACCTGAAGCAAAAAATCCCTGAAAATGTTATTTGAATGTACAAATTTAATTCATATCTAAGTAATGGACAAATAAGTTGGAGTTTTCATAAGTTCTCCATTAAATTTATGGAAACAATTTGCTGATGCAAAAAAGATTGAATAGGAAGGGCTAGCAATAACGAAGAGAGTGTATTATATTTGAACTCAGAAAACAGATCTGCTGAAGCCATTATTTTGCCTGGAAGACGGCGTCAATTTCATTTAGGATCGCTAGTTCAGCTTAGTATTAAGGGATTCCAATTTAAGTGGCATTCAGATAATAGTACTTAAGTTAACAGAATGCTACTTTGGTCATCGCTCACCCAAAAATCCTCTCACTCTTGGATAAAGGAAAATTAAGGAATCTATAAGATGAAATAAAAATATCTACTACTTCCTCTGTCCCTAAAAGAATCCAAATTTCCAAAAACTTTGTTCCAAAATGAATGTCCAATTTTTGGGGAAGTAACTAAATCCTCCCACAACAAAAAACAAGTTTTAATTCACGCTTAGACTCACTATGCAATATGATTAGATCATTAAGGGTTTTTATGTACTTATGTTACTAAATGTGCTCAAGTTCAACCTTTTAACAAGTGTTCCTCAAAGTGAAATTCGGACATTCATTTAGGGACGGAGGAAATCTTGTATTAATGGAGAGAGTGTGCTCTCCTTGGGCTTTATCGAAATTCATCAAGGGTTATATACAATCTTAACACTCTGTCTCCAAATGATAAATTAAAGAAGTGTAGATTCTGTAGCATGCATCTCTGAAATTCAAAATAAGAGTATCATTGCTTTTTCACATAGCTTATTGCAAAGCAAAACTTGTGGCCACAATTATATAGGAGCTGCGTCCAAACAAATTACGTGGACAAATTCACTCTTTTCTTGTAACACCCCAAAAAGGATTGAGACTTTTTTTTTATAACAGATGAGTAAGTTATAACCAACTGGAGGGTTATTTGTTGGAAATTTTTATTTCCCATCATTACTATTATTATCCGGTCAAACTTCACTTTCATCTATTGTACTTTCACCCGACTTTCACTTTCACCATTGTACTTTTTATCAACATAAGAGCCATTGTACTTTGGAAAACCAATTATCCCGATACCAAATTTGTGCCCAATCCGTGCCCTAATCCGCTAATTTGGGTCTAGGGTGATAGATTTTCCAAAGTACATTGGTTTTTATGTTAATAAAAAAATACAAATGTTAAAAAAGTCTAAGAACCTACAAAGGACTACGGACAAAATCGAACTTAGACCTAATTATTGTATCATTCACTCCAACTTTAACGTCACTAGTATATCAGTAATTGGAGCCCAAATCTTTTTTTTTATGATTGTACCACACTATGAACCACAATTTATCCAAATGTTCACAATTAATAAAATGTACCAGGAAATTTGGAATCCCCTAATTGTTAGGGTTTCAATAGTATAGACTCTTTCATCATAAATTAAAGATCAAACCACACAATGTCATTATAAAGTAAGCAAATCACATAGCTAATGAATTTCAACAAGCTTATTCTAGCTCAAAAATTAATCAACAACAATAAAAGAAAAAGAAAAAACATACTCGGACACGATTGATAACGACAAATCCGCGACTCCTGATTATTACCATCAACTTCCTCCTCGTCGTCAACAACCACCGGAGAAACGGAAGCGGCGGCGGCGGCATTACCGCAACCCTTCACCGCCTTACAATTCCTACAAAGCTTGAGAACCTTCTTAAGCCTCTTGTACTCAACATGAGAACAATTGTCCAGAAAACCCTCCTGATCTCCACGGAGATACTCCATGAATGTCTCTCCAAACTTCATCTTTATCACTCAAAATACCCAGATTGAGAACAAGATTAATCAAAATTCGGATTTGGATTCAATGATTGAACGAATTTTTGAATGGAAACACCGAATTTGATTAATTGATAAATCGACGTTTGAAGAATTGGGGTCGGAAAGGAACAAATTGTTCGATTGTGTCGGAGCTTGTATACGGCATGAGCTGTATTATAGCCTTTGTAGGGTATTTGATTGCATTCATTGCACGTGTCCAAATAATCTAATGTACTTTAAGAATTTATTGTCATGATATGAAAAAATACAAAATAATCTTTTGAGAAGAAACTTTTATTTTCCCTAAATAAATGGAAAGGTGCAAAAAAGATGTACTTTAACTTGTAGCTGTCAATACGTGCGGAGGAGTGAGGCGGATCCGACCCGTCAAAATTCACCACTAAATGTCGTGGGGTGGGACGGGCCAAATTCTTGACGGACCGAAAATATGTGAACTCAATCCACATTGGGTTCTTGCGCAAAAGCAGGCGTGCGGTAAATTTGTAAAAACACTTTCTGCGTATTTGAAATTCTTTGTATTCATATAAAATGAAATGATATGAATAAAATATGTGGATGCGTTTTATGCTCAATCAATTTTTATTTTTTTAATTTGTAAATCTTGTCATTATTGTTTGGTATTTGTATTTATTGTGCTTTGTTATTAGCATTTAACTCTTTTTTTTTTCTTATGGTGAAATTTTTTCAGATTTGTAGAAGGATGTAGACCTGGTCACCAAATAGGATTTGATATTGATTTATATGATCTTAAGGAGTTAGAAATTTGTTTCATGAAGTTATTGTTGCATCGACCAAATTTGGTGTCTTGCTTTAGCAAATATCTCTCATTTGTAAAATTATGTTTCATCTGTAGGATAATAATAGTCTGGCATCCAGCCATAGGCTTCCCCTTTTGCTCTGCTGTAATTTTTACCTAATTGTCAATACGGGCTAGCGGGGCGGGGCCAACCCGCCAAAACCCGCCACTAAATGGGGCGAAGCGGGGCAGGCCAAATTCTTGGCGAGCTAGAAATATGTCAACCCAACACACCCCTATTGCATGGCGGGGCGGGCTGGCCCGACGGACTCAACCCAAATTGACGGTTCTACTTTAACTCCTCGATCTATATATATATATATGTTTAGAGAATTTTCAAGACAAGACCCTTTCACTTATGATAAATGCATAACCACTTGTGAACTTTGAGTCATTCGTGTCAAATTCCTACTTTGTATCATTGTATCCTTATAATACAACTATATATCTTGTATAATGTAATTCATGGCTTATTATATGCTTTAAATACCTAAATACTTTTGTCGTTGTAGCTCAATGATCATTAATTGGATTACTTGTTAATATACTTAGCTTGCTTACATAGTATGTTATGTCTAATCGTGTACAATTTGTCAAGTACATCAAACTGTCTTTTATTATAGCATACTTTAATTATGATACTTGGTCACCTTTATTTTGGCTAAATATAGACTTAAATCTACAATAGTTTAAGCCGAAGGTAAATCAAAAGCTTCAATTTTTTAATCACATTCTCGATGTAGTGAGATTGTGATAAGACAATTTTATCATCCGTCTTAGAGATTTTTATCCCTATAATAACATCAGTTTGATTCAGATCTTTCAAGTCAAAGTTTTTCTTTAACATTTTCTTTGATTTCATGATTACTTCCAATGATTAGCATGTCGTCCACATATAGACATACAATAACATATTCATCAAATGTGTCCTTAATGTATACACATTTGTCACACTCATTAATTTCAAACTCGTTTGATAACATAGTTCGGTCAAACTTCTCGTGCCATTGTTTTAGTGATTGTTTAAAACCGTACAATGATTCGACAAGTTCTGATTTTGTGTTCTTATTAGGTAATGTGCAAACGAAGCCCTCAGGTTGTTGCATATAAATTTCCTCATCTTACTCTCCAGTTAGAAAGTCAGGGGCCGGGCCACTGAGTCAGGGGCCACTGAACAATATAAGTCGAAATACGAACATGGACTTGTCCGGGTAAGGCCCAAGTGGATTGGGCCATAAACATAATACATCGTCTCAATCTACGAGGAAAGACCTGGGCTTCCTCGTCTATCTATCTCGTCATTCATAAGGCTGACCTGGGCTCAGCAGACAAGCATAACCAAGGCCCAACTCAAAGTGCTGAGGAGACCTCCCTCGTAGGCCGAGATTACCTCCCTTGAGGACGAGGTGTCTTCCTCGGCCATGACGTCATCACGACGGGCTCAATTATCTCTCAACCCTTTCCCGACTCATCGTAGGCCGAGATGGCCATGTATGACGAGGAAGGGAGCATCTCGGTATACCGGCATGGCAGTTTATTAGTTCTATCCAAACAAGGATACTAAGCAGTTATAATCTTATCAGGATTGTAACCACCTCCTATATCAACTCAAGTCAAATAAGGACTCCTCAACAGATATAATCCTCCTAGGATTATATCTTATCTATTTACCGTCCAAGTTCAACATGGATTCTACATATCTATCCCTATAAATACAAGCCATTATTTCCATATTTTGGTACGTTATCTCTTTGACTCGAAGCTCTGTCAATTTGATTTCTCTATATACAAATCGTGAACTTACTCTCACGCCGGATGGCCTTCGCCGGTAAAGTCCCGACTTAGTTTACGTTTCTTGTCTTATTTTCAGGCTATTAAATTGTCGGAGTACAACCGACCGCTAAATTTGAGCTGATTCGATCTTTTTGGCAGCATCAGCGTTGCTTCCCATTGAGTTCCTAAATTTGATTTATTTAAGCATAATTTATGGTTAAATAAATTTGGGTATTCTTGGAAAATAAAATATAATATTGCATAAATTTATTTCTTACAGAATGCAAGATTACTTCAAAGATAAAGATTATTAGTACCAAAGATTAATAGCTGGGTATTAATAATTTTCTCGTTAATAATACTGCTAATTTTTATCCGACAATCAAATAGCCCATCACAAAGGAAGCCTAGTTCATTTTACAATCAGTAGTAAAACAGAGGAAGGGGAGACACGAAGCAAAGGTTCTGTGATGCAAAAATTGCCATAAAAAAAACTTTGACGCAACTTCGTCAAGCATAATATAATTGTGAAGCTCGAATAGGAGATCATTTCGAATCAAACAAAAATAATTTTCACGGGGAGTTATTCACTAATTGATAAGTTATTATCCCTTTTTTTAATTCACGGAATTGAGGCCAAAATCCAAATATTAGATCGATTTTTTTTCTTCCCGAGGAGGAAGTCCATATCTTACCCGAATCTTCTTCTTTAAAAAGGTACTCCACACGTTCATTTTAGTAGTTACTTATTTATTTAACGCGTTAACTTGTAAAATGTTTGATCCAAAATAATCCTAAAAATGTTAATCCAAAAAATGAGAATGAGATTATTTATGCTAAAATCTTAAAAAAAATGCGTTTTTTTTAAGATTAGAAAAAATGTGTTTTGTTTTTTTCGCTAGTGTCAGTATCAGTGTAATAAAGTGTCAGTATTAGTGTAACAAAGTGTCAGTGTTAATGTAACAAAGTGTCAGTGTAATAAAGTGTCAGTGTTAGTGTAACAAAGTGTCTGTGTAAAGAGTGTCAGTACATGTATATTAAGTATCAGTACAAAGAGTGACAGTGTAGAATAAAAAAATGTCAGTATTAATATAAAAAAGTGTCAGTATGTATGTGAAGAGTAACGCGTCTTTTATAAGATAACCTCATTATTTATTTGTAACGAATTTGTAATAATTTCTTAATTAGAGAAAATTGCAGCGCACTTCTAATTTTGGAAAAGAAGCAGCCTACAGACAAATCATTACACACGCAAAACCCTCTTCTCCTGCCGGCCGGACGGCACCACTACTACCACCCTCTCCTCCGCCGTCCACCTCCACACACACGCTAAAATGCGTTGGCCTCTCTCCATTTTCACCTCCTCACCTCCTCGCACTCTCCTCTTCTTCTTCCTATCTCTCTCTCTCCTCTCCCTCTACACTCTCCACCTCCATCACCGTTACCATCACATTCCAATCGCCACCTTCAAATTCCACCACGAATTCCTCCAATCCGCCTCCAATTCCACCATCTCCACTTACCTCCACTCCCTCACCCTCCATCCCCACCTCGCCGGCACTCCCTCCTCCCTCCAAACCTCAAACTACGTTCTCTCCCACTTCCGATCCCTCTCCCTCCCCACCCACCTCAACCACCACGATGTTCTACTCTCTTACCCCCTCCACTCCTCACTCTCCGCCCATTCCCCCAACGGCACCTCCTCCACCATCCCTCTCTCTGAACCAACCCGCCTTGGCGGCGTGGTAATTCCTTACCACGCATACTCTCCCTCCGGCGCAGCGTACGGGAAGGCCGTGTATGTCCACCATGGGAGGGAGCAGGATTATGTTAGGTTGGCTAGAATGGGGGTGGATGTTAGTGGGTGTGTGGCAGTTGTTAAAAGGGGTGGCGGGTTGTCGAGAAATGTTGCAGTGGAAAAGGCAGCGGAGAAAGGGGCGGTGGCTGTGTTGATGTACACTGATGATGACGGAAATGAGGGGTATAGAAATGGGGTGGAGAGGGGGACTGTGATGAAGGATTTGGGGGACCCACAAACACCCGGATGGGCGGGTGGAGAGAGGATGGGATTGGAGGAAGGTGAGGTAGTGAATAAGTTTCCTAGAGTCGCCTCGATGCCTATATCGGCGGAGACTGCGGAGGCAATTTTAGGAACATTGGATGGGGCAAGGGTGCCCTTTGAGTGGAGGGACGGTGGTGGGGGTGGCCTGAAGGGGAAATTTGAAAGAATTGGTCCCGGACCGACATTGTTGAATTTTTCTTATCAGGTCCACTTTAATTTTTCATGCATTCTTTCCTTTTCAATGCAAAAGGTCTTGATTGTTCTTTTCATGGTAATCTGTTTTTTTGGTGTTTTCTGTGCTGATTGATTCAATGTTGTGTTCTTGTTTGGCTGGTTGCTTGTCTTGTTTAAGTTGCCAGCTTGATCAGGATGTTCATACTCGGGTTGCATCCATATTGGGTCCACTTACAAAATTCTTGGGTTACTTTAGGAATATTTTCAGTTTTGGCATTCAGCTAGTTGACTAAAGTGAATAACTGTATATTGGGTATTCACTGACTTAACAAACTGATATTTAGACTTGTCCAAATGGGAATGACATGCTATCATATTTAGTTGAAGCCTGGGGAAATAGTGGGTTTTGAACTGAAAATAACTATCCATGTGTATGTTTTTTAGTCTGGAAAGGGCTGCTCTTCGGTACGACTTGAGAGTGTGTATCAAAATTTTGGTAATCAAATTATAGCACCAAAGCAGACTGTGGTCACTGTGACTAATACAAAAAATTGGGTACTTTGTGTTTGTTGACATGAAGTATGGATATGCATATTATATGATGCTACAAAGTCAGGACCTTGTCAGACGTATAAGGTAATTGCGAAGAGAGAATGCCGTTTGCATCCCTTAAAGGAAGAAATTTGATTTGCAAGTGAGCGAAGGATAGCATCCCATTGGGGGAACTCTTGTTTAGATCTTGTTTTCAAAAACAAATCCGACACATTAATGAAAATATCTAATTCATTAACTATCTTGGAGGGTTTATTATGTGGATACTGTACTCTGTTAGATGATGTTCATATATTTAAAATAATTTGACAAATAGCACGCAGAAAGATTTATTTATGTTCAATGATTTTTATCTAATGTTAGGCTGTATTATACATCCACTAGTTCTGGATATATCCTGAGGTACCAATTATTACGCCTTATTGCTTGTTAATTCACTATTAAAAGATTATTGCTGTTAAGTTGCGTAATTGCTTTGACTTTGTATATGAATGAATTCTGTGATGTAACACCCTAGGAGATTATTTTTCCTTTAACAATTTAGTTTAGCATTATTTAATGCTTTTTCTAATCGTTAGTACTCCCCAAACTATATACTTTGTATGTTGTTATGTAAACCCTTATTTAATTTTGTTGGCCTACGTATTTGTACCCGCAAAAGGCTAAATATGCATAACAGAGTCTCCCAATTCTCCAACATTTGCACAAACAAAAAGTAGGAAAGGAATAACAGTACTTTTGTATTAAAAGGGTCTCATTTTTCTGTCAGGGGGAGAATAAGATGGCAACCATTCGAAATATTTTTGCTGTTATAAAGGGATCGGAAGAGACTGACCGCTTTGTGATGCTTGGCAACCATAGGGATGCATGGACTTATGGAGCTGTCGATCCCAATAGTGGCACTGCAGCGCTTCTTGACATTGCTCGTCGATATGCATTACTCATGCAATCAGGGTGGAAACCTCGGAGGACCATCATTCTCTGCAGTTGGGATGCAGAAGAGTTTGGGATGGTAGGTAATATTCAAGCCAACCACTCACCCACTTAAGCATCATCTTGTGGTTGGATTGGGGCATAGAAGCTTCCTTTTTTTCCCTAGCTGCAAAACATGATGATGATTTGCATTTCATTACAACTCCCTCCGTCCCTAATAAATGCCACTTACAATTTTGGTACGTAATGCCACGTTTCTAAATAAAGAAATAGTCTTAGTGCAATTTTACCATTGTACAAGCAATGTACAAACAAGTAAAGCACTTTCCTTAAAAACAAGTCAAATGCGACTTATGGGACGGGGAGGGAGTAGCATTAAATGGAATACAGAGATGTATGGAGTTTCCCAAGAGATAAACACCAACTAGAAGCCCTGATTTTCCGGATTCCTTGGTTTCCGAATGAGGTTTGCTTTAAGGTGTGGATTTTGAGAATAAATCAGTGGAAGGACCTACAAGAAAAACATACAGAGGTTTCAAAATTGACATCAAACAATGGGGACTAACCAAATGATGAAATGGAACTATCATTGAGAGACCACAAGGAAAAAAACATGTGAAAAGCTAGAGACTTTTACTCCCTATGTCCCAAATTGAGTCTCCATTTTATGTTTTCTTCAAAGAAATTAAAGAATTTGACTTTTAATCACTTTATTAGCACATATACATAATTATATAAATGCAATTGCAAGCTGGGAATATGATAGTTGACAAAGGTGAATTTGGTAATTTCGCTAGAAAAGGGACACTTGTTTTAGGACAATTGTTTGTATTTATGGAAAATGGACACTCATTTTGGGACAGAGGGGTGCATTTTTTCATTACTAAGTAAACTTCTATGCATGGGTTCCTTCAATTAATTCTTCCTTTCAAGCTTATTTTGTCTTGTTATCCTTGTTCAGATAGGGTCTACTGAATGGGTTGAGCAAAACCTTGTGAATTTGGGCTCTAAGGCTATCACATACCTTAATGTGGATTGTGCAGTTCAAGGGCCTGGGTTTTTTGCTAGTGCAACTCCTCAGCTAGATGATCTACTTGCTGAGGTCACAAGAAAGGTACGTAGAAATACGACGGAACTGAAAATATCATTCTTCCTTGGTAATTGGTCGATCATTCCTACTTCAAGGAGTATGCAAAAAAAAATCCCTTGTATTTGTAATTTTGTATGATTGTTTAAGGTTAGGGATCCTGACATACCACATATGACGCTGTTCGAGAATTGGGCAGCTAGTAATCAAGGAATCTTGGTAAGTCCAGTATAATCATGATTTTCTTTTTCCTGATATGCACACTTTGCCTCCTCGCAATTTGCATTTTTTCTTATTTACTACCATTATTAATGTTTATATTTCCCTGAATGTGTATAGTCTTAGAAGCAAGAAATTGAATCGGCTGAAAATCTGGTAACATCCGTTTCAAAAGAATACTGAGATGTTGGTCGGGCCTTTCTAGTGTTGGAAAAGAAAGCAGATATTAAGAATTTAAAAGATATGCAGAAGATGAATATTTATCAAAGAGACCTATATAGAGAAAGAAAAGAAGCCGAGGGAGGAACAAAGTAATTGACCATCACAATCTCCTGAAAATCAAAAACTAGCTGGCCAAGTCTGCTAAATCTTAAACGGTTTGATTTATCCAGACTATAGACTTTCTACAGATGCTGTAATAATGATATGCCATAATGCTTGATCAATCACAAACTCCTTACAATAGAAAAAGCCAATAAATCCTGCAAAAGCAAAGAAGCATTATCAGTCTACTCTTTATTGCTTTTACTCCATTTAACTCTCTCTCTCCCTCTTCCCATTTCCTTGCCAATTTAATTACCATGTTGCACAACTGTACCCTAGTCTTGTCTTGCATCATAACCAAGCAACATATTTTTGTAAATATATGAACATGCTAACTAAATTAATTGTAATGTTTCTTAAGCGTTCTCTTGAAATTTAATCCACTTTGCAGCCTTATTTAGTCATTGACTAATACTAAGTTGTTTCACAAGTTTGGAAATATGCCCGATAAGTTCTAAAAAAGTTTCATAATGCCCGATAAGTTCCTTCCCCGTGTTGTATTATGATGTTGTATTATGTTTCGAAAATACAACATCAATTAAAGCCATAATACTGCATTCCGGCGGCCGCCGGTGACCGGAGTCCGAAGCCCATGGACCGGCGACCAGATTCCGACCTCCGGCGACCGGATTCCGGCGATCGGCGGCCGGATTCCGGCCAAAATTGCCGGATTTCGGTGAAAATTGACCGGATTCCGGCGAAAATTGACCGGAATCCGGCATGCGGCGATAGCAGACGGCGGCGGCGGAGCTGGGCTGTGGCGGAGGCGGTGGTGCGGATGCAGTATTATGATTTTAAACTGCTGCATAACTAAATGTTGTATTATACATAATACAACATGAGAACTTATGGGGCATTTTAATACAATGAGGAACTAAGTGAGAAGTGATTTGTTCCAAAAGGAACTTATGGGACAAATTCCCAAGATATTAATGAAACATTCTCAATATTCTTTTGATAATTCACACACACACATATATATACTCCCTCCATCCCGCCTCAACTTACAAAAAAGGGGTAGGGAACAAAAATTAAGGAAAAGTGTATTATATTAAGGTTTTGTGTGGATAGTGGGGTAGGAGAGAGAAAGTGAGGTAGGGAATAGTAACTAGTAAGTGGATAGTTATTGTATGACAAGTGGTGCCCATCATTAAGTTACCATTTTGGGATATTGTAACAATGAATGGGACACCCAAAATGATTTTTTTGTAACTTACGGTGGGACGGAGGGAGTATGTATGTATGCATATATATATATATATATATATATATATATATATATATATATATATATATATATATATATATATATATATATATATATATATCTTGGATTGTTGGGCAATAAATGGACTGAAATGATCTTAATGGCTTTGCAGATTCAGAGACTCAGTAGGGTAGATTCAGATTTTGCTCCATTTTTGCAACATGCAGGGATTCCTTCAGTTGATTTATACTACGGCAGAGGTATGGCTCTTATACCTGTGCTCTTGATGAGTTGATACCTGGTGGTATTAATAAGGATATCCTTGAAACCGAAAAGGGTAGTTGATGTCAAGAATAAATAATTCTTATATTTATTTGTTTTATTTATGATACAGTTTTATGTTTGTCCTTCAGTTGCATAGGATGTAGTTGTTGCTGTTTGTCGCTTGTATTTGTACCTTTGCATATAAACAATGTGTATAAAGAGTCCACTGGCGTGATGGTTCAAAATGTTACATGAGCCGGAGAGGATAAATATATTTTGGATTTTATGAAGTCAGAGAGTATATAAAATGTTTGGGTTGATGTGCTGCAGATCAAACCGAATGTCTGCTTCATTGTAAAATTACTAAAGGCGCTCCTGTTAAAAATCAGTTTGCATGGCAATTTGATTAAGAACCATAAAGTGCACGACCTAATAAGATTTGCCTGTTTCGGTCTTTTTTTTTTCTGTGTTTATATAATTCTCTTGCTTTTGGTTGCTGCTGACTTATTTTTTTTAAAGTGCACTTTCATCTTTGTCATACTATCGTTACATGGCATGCGGCATGCATGAATTATGAACTGAGATGGCCCATAAAAGAGACTGAAAGATGTTGCAAGGAATAATTTATGAATCAAGGCAAAGATAGAGATGGGATTTCTTACTGCTTTCTGCATATCACGAGGGGAAAATTATCAGAGCGCATAAGCAAACATGTCCTTTATGCCCACAATATAGAAAAATGCCAATCATCTAAAACTTGTTGGTATTTATTGCTGTTATTATTATTATTATTTTATTATATCACGATGACATATGAGGATTCATGTTAGCCGACCCCAATTTATTTTGGGACTAAGGCTTTGTTGTTGTTGCTGTATTGTTATTTTAATATGTGGCTGATGGCGAGTCACAGTTGTGCTATCTTCAATTTTATGTAGATTTTCCAGTCTATCACACTGCTTTTGACTCCTACGACTGGATGATCAACTCTGGAGATCCATTGTTTCATCGTCATGTGGCCAGTTAGTCTCTTTTTTCCTCTTCGCACACTTGTGAGCCTAGCCTAGTATATTATCATGTGCCCTGAGATGATTTTGCATTTCTGGTTCAGTCACTGGAGTCTGGGGATTGCTCGCCTTTCACCTAGCTGATGATCCAATTCTACCTTTTAACTACCTTACTTATGCAGCTCAGCTGCAGGTATGGATATCATCTTCTTTACAAGTTTTTCTGTTGTGCTACAATTTTCTGTACTCCCTCCATCCTAAAATGACAGTCTCGTTTGACTTTTTAAACAATTTAAGGTCATTTTAAGTTATAAAAATTCAGTGATTTTGAAACCTTAATTTTGGATATGGGACTATCATGCAGGGACGAGAGGAGTAAATTTTTATCTATGCTGTTTACATTCAAGATTTGTGTGGGCCTTGGAAATAATTATGATATACATTTCTTATTAGGAGAAAATGATTTTTTGTGTGCATTTCAGTGGCAAAATTTTCAGCGTTAATATTGAGCTTCTTGCTTTCAATAATAAAACTTTATATTCTAACCATAGCGATTTCTTCTGTTATTTTTTTTTCAATCGATGATTCCATATGACGATTCATGTTAGCCGACTCCAAATCATTTTGGGGCTAAGGTCTTGTTGTTGTTGTTTGTTCTAACCAGAGCAAGATGGTTTGCATGGTGTATTTTAGGGGCAAATTTTCAACTTTTCTTCAACTTGCTTCTGGCCGGCACCCAGCTCAACTTTGCATTGCTCATGTTTGGTTTGAAATTTTGAATCACTTGGAATAAAAAAATGCTAGTTTTATTGATATTGTAATTGGGCTGGAGAAAAGAAGAACTCCAATGTGGGATGAAATTAACTATATATTGTTTAGAAATTTGTTTTAGTTTCTTATTTGTTTAATTTACTAACAATTTTTTTTCCAATGGCAGAATTATATGAAATCATTGAGCAACTTTGTCAAAGGGGACATCTCATTCCATCCTATAGCTGCTGCCATTCAAGAACTCAAAACTGCAGCCGAAGGTGTTGAAGAGGAAGCCAAGGTCAATGTACAAGATTCTGTTTTGAGCGATTATACAAAAATTAGGCCCATAAGACCCAATTATTTTGAGAAAAAAAGTGCATTGTAAAGGGATGGGAAGGGCCAGTGGTCCTAAAATCACTAACTGCTTGTTTGGTACACATGAATGTTGATTCTTTTCCATGCCTTTTGAACTGTCATGGAAATGGAATGACCACTGTCGTGTACGATAGAAGCTCCGAGGACAGTACAATTTAACCAATTGAAGACTAGTAAAACAAAGATACAAAATTGTTACTTATGTTAGAAAATCCCTTAAAAACAGTCTTTTCTGTAATTTTCCATGTTAAACTTACCGAGTATCTGTTGCTTTGAACTGCAGAAATTGAGAGAGGAAGAAACCATGGGCCATGAATCAATGTTGAAGAGGCGAATGTTAAATGACAGGCTGATGCTTGCTGAGAGAGGCTTCTTGGATGCAGAGGGACTCAAAGGAAGGCAATGGTTCAAGCATCTTGTAAGTGTTTCCCACTGTTATTTTGTTCAAGCTTATGTTTAAAAAATAATTAAAACCATGACTCGTCTGACCATCAGCAGAGTTAGAATTTTTCTGAGAAGCTGCTTCATTACAATATATATATATATATATATATATTCTCTCCGTCTCATTTCAAATTGCGAATTTGCCATTTTAGGTGTCCCACTTCAAATTGCATAGACACAAAATGAATTTATAATATTTTTTCAATGGGGCCCATTTGTCATATTTACACCAACTAACCCATTACTTTCCATGCCCACTAATAATCCCTGCCCCATTATACATACTCAAACGCCTTGATATATACGTACTTCTTCTTAATTCCATGTCCAACGGTGTTATTTTGCAACTTGAAATGTGGGAGGGGAGGGAGTATATTTTTATTTCATTTCCAATCAACCTTGTTAAAGTCAAATGAGTCTTGGCCCAGGTGGCATAAACTCTTGCCTTCTTTCGAAAAGGTAAGAGTTTGAATCCCCTCCTCTCTTGTACTTTAAAAACTTTGTGATGGCAAAAAAAAAAAAAAATCCTTACATTAATCTTTCATTCGCACGCAAAAAAAAAAAGCGTAGCTTAGATTTTGTTTCGATCTCTATTTCTATTTAGGACAATGGCCACAGGAGATCACTGAATTCTGAAAATTACCTTGTGAATAACTTCATTTTTATTTTCTAATCATGCTAGGAATAGGGTAATGTAACCACCACTAACCGACGAAGACATGTTATAGGCTTGCTCATAATATGTTAATGTTACCGCAGGTTTATGGGCCATATAATAGCGAGAACGAAACCCTAGAGTTTTTCCCAGGGATAATGAACGCTATTTCACAACCCACAACAAGAATAACTCAGAGAGGGAGACAGAAAGAAATAGAGCATGAAATCTGGAGGGTTGCCAGAGCTATTCAGAGGGCTGCCTCATCTTTGAAAGGTGAACTCACTTAACATCACTTAACATTTGTATAATGAGATTAATGTTTGATGTATGTGATAAACTTGTTACTCCCTCCGTCCCAAAATGAATGTCCAAAACAAATTTGCTCTTAATCAAGAGCAAATTTGAAATCTGTTTTGGACATTCACACTGGGATCAAGAGCGAGTTTTTTTTGGACATTTATTTTGGGACAGAGGTCGTATTTGTGTATATATGAAACTTGTAATTTTAGGGTATTGAGGGTTTCAACTAAACAGTAGTGAAATCTCCAAGATACAGAGAAGGCCACATACGCTTGTAAAAGATCCAAGTGATCATTATGTGTATATTCTCCATTAAAATTACATAAAGAAATTAAAGGCAGGAATGGGAGAATAATAGCAAAATTAGTTTAAAGACTTGTTGAAGTTTGGAAGATGAAGTTGGAGACGTTGACGTTGTTTTAGAGCATTCGAGTGTCTTGGAAAGCTTGAAATGGAAGCTATGGAGACATGGAGGAGATGACTGGTTTCTCTCTCTCTCTCTCTCTCTCTCTCTCTCTTTCTCTCTCTCTCTTCATGAGTGAACTAAGTTTAGACCATGGACGATGTTTTGGATTTTGTTATTCTTAGTCACTTTTTAAGAAAGCATGTCGCATAATGTCCGTGTTGAAAACATAATTATCATAATGCGCCCGTTCGGGAAAAGCTCAAGTCACTATTAGCAATGGAGACTTTAGTTTTTCAACCACTATACTTTATCTCGACTTGCACTTCAACCACTGTAATTTGTTATTAGCACAAAAACCACGAAAGTTTTAAAAAATATCAATTTAGTCACAAATTCGCGAATTAAGGCACGAACTTGCAACTAAAGCGAGTTTTTTGAAACTTTTGTGGTTTTTGTGCTAAAAACAAAGTATATAGTGATTGAAGTGGAAGTTGGAGTAAAGTACAATGGTTGAAAATGAAATAAAACCTTTTTTTTAAGGAAACTAGCGCCCGCCCGACCGACCCATTCAAATGACCAGTTTATTTATTGCACCGAGCAGATCAAAGAGATGAACAACAAAAATACAGGACAAACTTATTATAGAAACAAATCTCAGCAACACAAGTTCATTTACATTTGAATTATACCTCTAGCTAGGTCAACCGATTTTTTAGTTTTCTGGCGAGCGAAAAATACATAAATCTTTAAGCTGAATATTTATACGCGGAAGTCTTACTCAACCGGTGTTCACCGGGGTTTCGGTCACCGGCTGACAGATTTATGTGCCTGCCTGCCTCCCGGATTCTCCCCACCCTCTCTCAATACCTCTTTGTATTCGCCAAGAAAAAATTTATGAGCCAAGCACAATAGATACAAAAAGACGTGGAAGCACTTTTGTGTTTAATGTAATACTCCCTCCATCTTTCCCTTTTTATTCGTCTCAGACTAAGAGTTTCATTTCATAAATGACAAATTTTGAACAGTATTTCGGACATTTAAACTCTTATATGTAAATATATTTACAAAAAAAAAACATTCATTATGCCTTTATAATGTTAACATATTTTTAAAAAACCAATCAAAAAGAGGTTTTATTATAAATGTTTTAATTTTATATTCTCTCTCCTCTAATCAGAAACCCACTTGCAATTCTTTATTCATTTTTAAAAAAAATCTTAAAAAACGTGAAATACTACCTTAGAACCTTTAAGTGAGACGGAGGGAGTAATTTCTACAGTTGTACCTAGTTAGTTAACTTGCTGATGTCTTTACCAAGTCTCTTGGGAAGACTTTACATTGGTCATTGGTGCAAGCCCATATGAAGGTCTTGAATTTTGTAATTGCATTATACAGTCATCTTACTTTACTTCATCCAATCTATAGTATATATAGTATAAATGAGGGAAGTGAGATGAATAGTTGTATAAATAGTGTCAAAAGTTTTTTTTCCCATTTTACCCTCACTAAGTTGTCCCTTTCCCATTTTGCCCTCACTTTTAATTAAAAAAATACCACGTGTCCTCGAACACGGGCTTTTACTAGTATATAAATATTTAAAAAGAGTGTACAGCAGACAGGTTAAAAAAATCTGATGAGCTAACTAAGGCTATGTCTGGTCACACGTTTAAGGTCAAAACGGAGAAAAAAATCAGTTTTTTTTTTTTTAAAAGCGTGTCAATGCCCAGTTGCGTTCTAATAAATTTGGCCGTTTTGGCCGCTAAAAAAGGGAGCGGCTAAAGAGAACGCCGTAGAATAGAACTCTAAATAAAAATGATTTTCTCTATAATACCCCTAAACCCGCGATAAAACCAACCCTACCTCCTCTTTCACGCTGCCGCGAGAACTGTGAAGCCAAAGCAAAATCTGGTGAGTTTTTATTTGTATTTTTCTGTCTTGTTAATTCTTTTCCTGTAATATATTTGTTTGTATCTGCTTGGTTCAAATCTGATGTTATGGTTAATTATCCCGGAGTTAATATTCTTGGCATGCAATATGAAATCAATTTGGAAGGGAGTTCGTACACGATGTTCATTACTGCTTATGTTAATCGTGAAATATGGCACTCAATGCCGGCAAATTCATCACAAGACATAAAACAAGAATGCTGCCAATTCATTATCATTCATAATGATGGCGACTCAAAAATTTCCTTCACATACACCAGACTTTGTCCTACAATTGCCCTCTGATATTGGAAACTTACCAAGGACCAAACAAAATTTGCATTTAGAATTTTAAAGGTCATGCCTGCTTTTCCTTTCAAGACACAAATGCAAATTGTAGTTGCAACTATGACAATACATAACTTTATTCGACGTGAAGGTCACATTGATGATGATATGTTTTTCAGTTATGAAAAGTCTGCTGATTGTCTAGTCGATGATAGTGATGATGAGATAAATGGTAATCACAATTCAAACGAAGGATATGAAGTTTAGTTATGATTTGATATTTTTATTTTTGAAAATAATGCAATACTTGCTTTATTGCATACGATGATTGAACTTGTTGAACGATACTTTAATGGTTCAAAACGGGCATACCATAATATAAAATCATTTTAGAATATTTCTAAAATGGTAAAAATGTCATTGCAAACAAATATTAAAATTTTAAATTAGCGTCTTAAAATGATGCACCAAACACATTATTTTGCTCAAATGGGGCTTGTATAAACCATAAAAAGAAACCTCCCTTACCCAAGCAAGCCACCCATGTCAAAATTAAATGCATATCCACACCCTACCTACACTTTAAACACCCACCTCATTGGGTTGATTCAACAAGAAAGGATATACTCCCTCCTTCCCATACCATTTGATACCAAAAAAAAAATGGGCACGCGGATTAAGGAAAGGTAAGAGAGAGAATGTTGTGAGTGTAAAAGTAAAATAGGAGAGAGAATGAGTGGGAGGAATAGTTACGAGAGAGAATGTTGTGAGTGAAAAAGTAAAATAGGAGAGAAAATGAGTGGGGTAAATAGTGAAGATTCCTTTCCATTTTGAGTAAGTATCAATTGGTGTGGGATGGATCAAAAAGGAAATAAGTATCAATTGGTGTGGGACGGAGGGAGTACATGTATATAATAAAATGCATATCCACACCCTACCTACACTTTAAAACATAACATTTATCTCGATCTTTGCATTAAGAGGTTCCCTAGACTGAAAGACTGCACCACATTTAACGAGAACTCCCGTTTGTAAGTCGAAAAATATTTGCACTTCCAAAAATAACAATTCCAAGAAAAAGTCGTTCCTCGTTGATTGTAACAAAAAAAAAAAAAAAAAGGAAAGCACAAGAAAGCCACCGAGAGTTCTTCACAAAGAAATGTACAGGATACAACTATGATAGATAATGCACACTAATCTGTATTCTAGATTAAGCACACTGGACCTGTCGATTTTTCGCGTATTTCAAAAATGAGGGGACATCGGGGTATCGGTATTTCTCTTCCCTTTGAGGTTGGGGGAATTTCTGGAAGCAGATTATGTCCCCGTCAATCTGAAATAAAGAGAGAATTATATTTCTTAGCACATAGCAAGTAATAAGTACTAGCTAGGAAGAGTGCGATCAGAAAACTTATACCAGGCTGAGTCCGAATGATGGTCTCTTGTCAAGACGTACACACATGACAGAAGGCTCAAATTTTATTTCCTGGAAAGTAACAGATTAATACATGTATGATCATGCAATGGTAACTGTGGATTTACAAACATAGGCCAAACAACAACTGAGATAACAGACTTAACAAAACATGACGAAAATACAAACCTCATAAAGTTCAATTTCCTCTTCAGGACCAAATCCAGCCAACTTATTCAATCTTGTTAGAATTTCAGTTGGCTTACCAGAACTTTTTACAAAAAACCTACCAACAAATCTGGGGAGAAGAAAGAATAAAAAGTTAAAACAAAAGATATATTCCACCAGCCCCACCCACAATAAAATACTCCCTCCGTCCCTAAAAGATTGTCCTGTTGTACATTTAGCAATTATTAAGGAAGAGCTTCACCTTCTTGTACCTTAGTAGATTTGCACTAACATTTATGCCTAAGTTTAGAAATGGGACATACTTTTTGGGACAAGTCAAAATGGCAAATGGGACAATCTTTCAGGGACGGAGGGAGTAGTAATTATAGTTTTGAAGAATGGGGTCACTAATTTGTAAATACCGTAGCTCTTCTTTTTCAGGATCGTAAAGCTTGAAAAAAAGAAGTATCTCCTCTTCAGTTTTATCAGGAGGTGGAATACGACGTAGGTCCTGAAATAACAAACAACATCAGAATAGGTACCAAAAAATGTAAGGAACAAAAAGTTTCTCAGAGTAAAGGAGAAGTACAAAAATTATGCTACCCAACAAATATAGTATACTCCCTCCGTCCCGCTGATAACTTCACTTTTTGCCATTTTGGGTGTCCCATTAAAAGCTTCACCTTTCCTTTTTTGGCAAAGGAATCTTTACTATTCCCTCCACTCATTCTCTCTCCTACATTATTTTAATACTCACAACACCATTATAATTTACTATTCCCTCCACTCATTCTCTCTCCTATTTTCAAATTACACTCACAACATTTTCTCCACCTTAATTTGCGCGCCGGAGCCAAAATGGTGAAGTAATAAGCGGGACGGAGGGAGTAGAAGTTACGTAGTAGGGCACAGAAAATATCAAATAAGTAAATGTATGGCAACACTACCAGTCCGAGCTCTACTTCCAAGAACAATTTCAGTTCTGCATTGTTGGTCTCATTAGAAGGCTCCCTCAATTGTCCAACCTGCATTTACAAAAGTTTCATTTGCTACTGTAGTATGAGTTGAAAGATGCCAACAACACTTTAAAGCCATTATGCCGGACCAAGCAATGGTATCTATACTGGAAGATAGCCAAGAGAAAAAACTCAAATCAATTGGTCAATTTTAAGAACGGGCAGATGACTTGGTTGTTATAAGTAAAAAATATTGCCTATGAAATTCCCTTGCCCTGAACCTTGAACAAGATGCACACCCACATGTTCATGTAAAAGGGACTACAAAAAAGGTATTGATGAAAGAGATCAATAACATCATGCTTTGTTTTTGTCATGATGTTCGAGCAAAATAAGATTATTTTTAATGTTTCCTATAATTTCAAATGGTGTTAAATTGGTGTTATTGGTTGGATAAAATAAAAGTTCACCATCCAATCAACTAGCTCGTAACTGAATGACACTAGTCTCCCTTTGTGACAGATGTTTCCAAAAACAATAAAATACGGAGCAGTACTATTAAGAAATCGCAGTAATCACATGTATTCATGCTAATCTAATGTGTGGATTGGTTTTGCCCTTTATAAAAGAACAAAGCTTTAAAGAGAAACAGAAGAGAACAGAAAAGTGAGTGACAGGCGCTCAAGTAAAACACAAGTCTTAGGAAAGGGAATGGCCTGGGAAAGGACATCCTTAATTGTCACTATTTCCATGAGAAGATAATGGTTGACAGTTTAAATGTGTGTTATAGTAACCAAGAGAAAAAAACTCATTTTGAGTTAATAAGCCGGTTGTTACGGTACGTACTGACTGTGTTTCCTCCTGCGGTGTCAAAGGGCGTTTAGCACGGTATGTATGATTTTGCCTCTTCGCCCAAATCCAGAAACGTTGAAATTGAACAGGTATACCAAATTCTTTAGCAACCTCCTCCTGCAATCCAAGATAATCAGGAAAACAATTATATGTCAGCGTGAAAACTCAATATTTTTGTTGTGATATTCTGTCATGAATGATAACCTATCATGATGCAAAGGCATCCTTTTGGCAAGAAGTCAATGGAAGATTACTTTTTATAGAAGTACAAAGAGATGAATGAGAAGAGCATCAAAATTGAAGCAGAAGGACAACAAAGAAAAAACACCAATAACTAAAGAAAAAAGGTTCCAAAGTGCAGCTCTTAAAATAGAGATCTCAATGGCAACGGGTAACCTCCCTAAAAAGACTCTAGAAGTTTAACTCTAAGCTTAATGGCAAACCATGATTCTCTGAGGATTCCAGAGTTGTGCTCCATATGCACCAAAGAATATGAAGAAAAAAAAACAAATGTTACGTACAAACAATCCTCGCCTCCCACGAAACATAAAAACTGCATCTTAAGAAAGAAGAAATATAAGGACCAGCAAAGGCCACTCCAAAAAGATTTGTGCAACATAAAGCAAGCACTATCACAATGAAGAAACAGGTCAGAACAAGGTTCTGAAGAGTTGCTACAAATTAATCCAGGGAGATCTAATTGGGTTTTCCTACATTTATGCAACATATAATTAGTATTGGGCTTATTCAAAGCCAGAGACCACACAAAGTTCTAGGCTTGACAGAAAAAGAAACTTTCCAAATAAAGGAATACAGGTAAGAAGATAGGTTGGAAGGCTGAATCAAATAAGATAGAAAAGACCGAAAATGATAATGACTCTAGCACTCAGCCAAGCGCGAGAGTTTGAGCCCAAATAAATACAAATCTCCAAGGAATTCTAGAAGAGTGCAACCTCCTAGGCCTCCACACAATTCAAGTGCGGAATAAGTGAAAAAATTATGATAATTGACTCCAACCATGGGCAGAAATTTTAAAATAAAAACTAAATGAGCTAAGAAGGGAAGTATGAGCATTCATAAACACACACACCCCCCCCCGGACCTCCCCTCTCCGAGGCTATAAATTCTGTAGCCCTCTTTCATTGCGCCACCCAAACCACATGCCAAAAATACCAGCACCTGCATCCGATTCATGACCAAGAGACGGGTCTCGCTAGGCATGCTGAAGCCGCTTTCTTTGTGCCGCGCAAACTATATATGCCAAGAATACTGGCATCCGCATCAATTTCAGAACATACAAAAATTGATCTTGCTAAGCATGCATAACCAATAGTTGCCCCCATTAACTCTCGAGCACCAAAATTCAAGTCCATGACAGAGATAAAGCTCTGTCAATTTTTCTTATGCCATCAAATACACAAGCACACGCGTCTTTATGTTTTACACATTTCAACTAGCACAAAATAGTAGACCTAATAGTCACTACCAAGCAATAACATCAATAAATGCATTCCATATGTAATAATTATGAAACATTCTTCCACACAGAGAGCACAAGAGTACAGGTACCTTGAAAAGGGAAAACGTCATCTGTTTTTGGATACGGAAACTGTGGACTTTATCATGATCAACAAGATCAAAATATATATCTTTCCCAATCTGTTCTAACAGGTCCTCATCACGAGCAACCTATACATATCAATAGAATTGCTTCAGTCAATGAGACTACTTCTCTCATTTTAAAGTTTGAAATCTCCCATTTGGGTTACCTTTATAATAGTATAGAGGTGTGGCTGAGCTTTATATCTCCTCTCGTCTTCCTTCTCTTCTTGTTCTTTCTTTAACCTGATCTGGAATGAGATCAATAAAGTGTCATAGCCTGAAATAAACAAGAGTAAACATACTCTGAGACTTAATAGACGGATATTAGCAAGCATGTATGCATTTGAGTTGATTCAACAAGAAAGGATATACATGATGATAAAATGCATATCCACACCCTACCTACACTTTAAAACACAACATTTATCTCAATCTTTGCATTAAGAGGTTCCCTAGACTGAAAGACTGCACCACGTTTAACGAGAACTCCCGTTTGTAAGTCGAAAATATTTGCACTTCCAAAAATAACAATTCCAAGAAAAAGTTGTTCCTCGTTGATTGTAACAAAAAAAAAAGAAAAGGAAAGCACATGAAAACCACCGAGAGTTCTTCACAAAGAAATGTACAGGATACAACTATGATAGATAATGCATACTAATCTGTATTCTAGATTAAGCACACTGGACCTGACGATTTTTCACGTATTCCAAAAATGAGGGGACATCGGGGTATCGGTATTTCTCTTCCCTTTGAGGTTGGGGGAATTTCTGGAAGCAGATTATGTCCCCGTCTTCAATCTGAAATAAAGATAGAATTATATTTCTTAGCATACCAAGTAATAAGTACTAGGAAGAGTGCGATCAGAAAACCTATACCTGGCTGAATCGGAATGATG
The DNA here is from genome assembly GCA_022495995.1 of Adenophora triphylla var. japonica. Taxonomy (NCBI): domain Eukaryota; kingdom Viridiplantae; phylum Streptophyta; class Magnoliopsida; order Asterales; family Campanulaceae; genus Adenophora; species Adenophora triphylla. The sequence continues at coordinate 34,865 of JAFEMH010001120.1, read as the reverse complement.
TTCTCTTGTCAAGACGCTCACACATGACAGAAGGCTCAAATCTTATTTCCTGGAAAGTAACAGATTAATACATATATGAACATGCAATGGTAACTGTCGATTTACAAACATAGGCCAAACAACAACTGAGATAACAGACTTATCAAAACATGATGAAAATACAAACCTCATAAAGTTCAATTTCCTCTTCAGGACCAAATCCAGCCAACTTATTCAATCTTGTTAGAATTTCAGTTGGCTTACCAGAACTTTTTACAAAAAACCTACCAACAAATCTGGGGAGAAGAAAGAATAAAAAGTTAAAACAAAAGATATATTCCACTAGCCCCACCCACAATAACTAGTGATAATATAAGAAGAAATTAACAGTACCAACAACGCAAATTTTAACCAAAAAATAAAATAGAAATTATAGTTTTGAAGAATGGGGTCACTAATTCGAAAATACCGTAGCTCTTCTTTCTCAGGATCGTAAAGCTTGAAAAAAAGAAGTATATCCTCATTAGTTTTATCAGGCGGTGGAATAGGACGTAGATCCTGAAATAACAAACAACATCAGAATAGGTACCAAAAAATGTAAGGAACAAAAAGTTTCTCAGAGTAAAGGAGAAGTACAAAGATTATGCTACCCAACAAATATAGTATAGAAGTTATGTAGTAGGGCACACAAAATATCAAATAAGTAAATGTATGGCAACACTACCAGTCCGAGCTCTACTTCCAAGAACAATTTCAGTTCTGCATTGTTGGTCCAATTAGAAGGCTCCCTCAATTGTCCAACCTGCATTTACAAAAAGTTTCATTTGCTACTGTAGTATGAGTTGAAAGATGCCAACAACACTTTAAAGCCATTATGCCGGACCAAGGTTGTATAGTTATGCACAATTGCTAAAAGAAACCAGCATAAATAATAAAGAGAAACTCCTATCGAAAAAATAATAAAGTTAACCAGGAATTTTATCAATGACTTAAGCTAACTAAGGAGAAGGGGAGCATTGGCACACTGGTTGAGGTGTTGCCGTGTGACCTTGAGGTCACGGGTTCAAGTCCTGAAAGCAGCCACTTGCATTAATGCAGGGTAAGGTTTGCCTACATTTCAACCTTGTGGTGGGGACCCTTCCTCGGACCCTCGCTACGCTGGGATGTCTTGTGCACCGGGCTGCCCTTTTATAAGCTAACTAAGGAAATTTCATTCAAATGATTCCAGGACAAGCAATGGTATCTATACTGGAAGATAGCAAAGAGAAAAAAACTCAAAGCAATTGGTCAATTTTAAGAACGGGCAGATGACTTGGTTGTTATGAGTAAAAAATATTGCCGATGAAATTCCCTTGCCCTGAACCTTGAACAAGATGCACACCCACATGTTCGTGTAAAAGGGACTACAAAAAAGGTATTGATGAAAGAGATCAATAACATCATGCTTTGCTTTTGTCATGATGTTCGAGCAAAATAAGATTATTTTTCATGTTTCCTATAATTTCAAATGGTGTTAAATTGGTGTTATTGGTTGGATAAAATAAAAGTTCATCATCCAATCAACTAGCTCGTAACTGAATGACACTAGTCTCCCTTTGTGACAGATGTTTCCAAAAACAATAAAATACGGAGCAGTACTATTAAGAAATCGCAGTAATCACATGTATTCATGCTAATCTAACGTGTGGATTGGTTTTGCCCTTAATAAAAGAACAAAGCTTTAAAGAGAAACAAAAGAGAACAGAAAAGTGAGTGCCAGGCGCTTAAGTAAAACAGAAGTCTTAGAAAAGGGAATGGCCTGGGAAAGGACATCCTTAATTGTCACTATTTCCATGAGAAGATAATGGTTGACAGTTTAAATGTGTGTTATAGTAACCAAGAGAAAAAACTCATTTTGAGTTAATAAGTAGGTTGTTAAGGTACATACCGACTGTGTTTCCTCCTGCGGTGTCAAAGGGCGATTAGGACGGTATGTACGATATGGCCTCTTCGCCCAAATCCAGAAACGTTGAAATTGAACAGGTATACCAAATTCTTTAGCAACCTCCTTCTGCAATTCAAGATAATCAGGAAAACAATTATATGTCAGCGTGAAAACTCAATATTTTTGTTGTGATATTCAGATATTCTGTCATGAATGATAACCTATCATGATGCAAAGGCATCCTTTAGGCAAGAAGTCAATGAAAGATTACTTTTTATAGAAGCGCAAAGAGATGAATGAGAAGTGCATCAAAATTGAAGCAGAAGGACAACAAAGAAAAAACACCAATAACTAAAGAAAAAAGGTTCCAAAGTGCAGCTCTTAAAATAGAGATCTCAATGGCAACGGGTAACCTCCCTAAAAGACTCTAGAAGTTTAACTCTATGCTTAATGGCAAACCATGATTCTCTGAGGATTCCAGAGTTGTGCTCCATATGCACCAAAGAATATGAAGAAAAAAAAACAAATGTTACGTACAAACAATCCTCACTTCCCACGAAACATAAAAACTGCATCTTAGGAAAGAAGAAATATAAGGACCAGCAAAGGCCACTCCAAAAAGATTTGTGCAACAGAAAGCAAGCACTATCACAATGAAGAAACAGGTCAGAACAAGGTTCTGAAGAGTTGCTACAAATTAATCCAGGGAGATCTAATTGGGTTTTCCTACATTTATGCAACATATAATTAGTATTGGGCTTATTAAGAGCCAGAGACCACACAAAGTTCTAGGCTTGACAGAAAAAGTAACTTTCCAAATAAAGGAATACAGGTAAGAAGATAGGTTGGAAGGCTGAATCAAATAAGATAGAAAAGACCGAAAATGATAATGACTCGAGCACTCACCCAAGCGCGAGAGTTTGAGCCCAAATAAATACAAATCTCCAAGGAATTCTAGAAGAGTGCAACCTCCTAGGCCTCCACACAATTCAAGTGCGGAATAAGTGAAAAAATTATGATTATGATAATTGACTCCAACCATGGGTAGAAATTTTAAAATAAAAACTCAATGAGCTAAGAAGGGAAGTATGAGCATTCATAAACACACACTTTTGTGTTGCTTGCAAACCCCCCCCCCCCGGACCTCCCCTCCCCTCCCCTCTCCGAGGCTATAAATTCTGAAGCCCACTTTCTTTGCACCACCCAAACCACATGCCAAAAATACCAGCATCTGCATCCGATTCATGACCAAGAGACGGGTCTCGCTAAGCATGCTGAAGCCGCTTTCTTTGTGCCACACAAACTATATATGCCAAGAATACTGGCATCAGCATCAATTTCAGAACATACAAAAATTGATCTTGCTAAGCATGCATAACCAATAGTTGCCCATTAACTCTCGAGCACCAAAATTCAAGTCCATGACAGAGATAAAGCTCTGTCAATTTTTCTTATGCCATCAAATACACAAGCACACGCGTCTTTATGTTTTACACATTTCAACTAGCACAAAATAGAAGACCTAATAGTGTGATACCAAGCAATAACATCAATAAATGCATTCCATATGTAATAATTATGAAACATTCTTCCACACATAGAGCACAAGAGTACAGGTACCTTGAAAAGGGAAAATCTCAACTGTTTATGGATACGGAAACTGCGGACTTTATCATGATCAACAAGATCAAAATATATATCTTTCCCAATCTGTTCTAACAGGTCCTCATCACGAGCAACCTATACATATCAATAGAATTGCTTCAGTCAATGAGACTACTTCTCTCATTTTAAAGTTTGAAATCTCCCATTTGGGTTACCTTTATAGTAGTATAGAGGTGTGCCTGAGCTCCATATCTCCTCTTATCTTCCTTCTCTTCTTGTTCTTTCTTTAACCTGATCTGGAACATAGCCTGAAATAAACAAGAGTAAACATACTCTGAGACTTAATAGACGGATATAGACAAGCATGTATGCATTTGAGTGCTTCGTAAATTTAAATGGAGCATTATTGAAGCCAGGATTTGTCTGCGGCAACTGTAGACAGACAAGGAGATGCATTCACATACAGACAAGAATTCAACAAAACAATTAAAAGTAGTAAAATTAATACCTCTTCCTCACCACCATATTGCTCTTCCAATACCCTCTTCATATCTTCTTTTGTTACTCGTTCATCATCAAATTTGTGTAAATCTGCATAAGTAGACAGAAGGCATGAGAGGAAACAAAAGGGCGTAGTTACAGCTCTCTGGAAGTCTCTGCGATATATATATGAGAGTAGTTATGTACAGTTACAAATACAACCTTGACTCTTTAGATATTTACAAATAACACCCTATATATTTACTTATAACATGACAACAAAAATAGACCACTAAACCTCACATAACATCTGTCTTACACCCCACCCCCTCAAACTGCTGCTGGTCATACATAAGCAGTTTGCTGAGAAGATACTCATGGTGAGTCCTAGATAATGGCTTGGTAAAGATATCAGCGAGTTGATCTTGCGAGGCCACGTATGGAAGAGAAATTTCTCCACCCAAGTACTTCTTCCGAATGAAGTGACAATCAACCTCTATGTGCTTTGTTCTTTCGTGAAGACTGGATTCGAAGCGATACGAATCGCGCTCATATTATCAGCATATAAGGGTGTTGGAGATTGCATCACAACATTCAAATCTTTTAGAATACCCCTTAACCAAGAAATTTCACCACAAACTGAAGACATGGCTCGGTACTCTGCTTCCGTTAAGATTTTGAGACGGCCTTTTGTTTCTTACATTTCCATGAAATAAGAGAATCACTAAGAAACACACACCACCCCGTTGTAGAACGACGAGTGTCCGGGCAACCAGCCCAATCAGCATCTGCAGAGGCTGCCAGTGAAAGAGGCGACTGCGAGGAGAAGAAAAGACCACGAAAAAGAGTACCTCGTATATATCGAATGATGCGATGAAGAGCAGCAAGGTGAATGCGTCGTGGATCAGATACAAATTGGCTAACAATATTAACAACATATGAAATGTCCGGTCTGGTCATGGTAAGGTAGATAAGGCGACCAACAAGCTGTCTATAAAGAGTAGGATCTCGAAGTTTGTCACCATCATCTTTCTTGAGTTTCACATTTGCTTCCATTGGAGTAAGAACACATTTATCATCATTCAGATTTGCACATTTGACTAAATCCATGGCATACTTCCGTTGATTGACTGAATAACCACAAGGTGAATATTGAACTTCCAAACCAAGGAAATAAGTCAATGGGCCTAAATCTTTCATTTTAAATGACTTGGAAATAAGTCGTTTTAATGACTCCACCCCAACAAGATCATCTCCGGTGATCAAAATATCATCAACATAGAGTAAAAGAATGGTAATACCATGACTCGAAACATGTGTAAACAACGAATAGTCATGCGAACTTTGCACATACCCCGCATCCAAGACAACATCTCTAAAGCGCTCAAACCAAGCTCGAGGAGCCTGTTTTAAGCCATATAAAGATTTTTCAACAAGCAAACATGGGAATTATCATTGCAATATCCAGGAGGGGGTTTCATGTAGACTGTTTCTTTCAAATGGCCATGGAGGAAAGTATTCTTTACATCCATTTAAAAGATAGTCCATTGACGAACTGCAGAAATAGCAATTAGTAACCGTACGGTGGTCATTTTTGCAACAGGGCAAAAGTCTCCTCATAATCAATCCCATACTCATGTTTATAACCTTGTGCAACAAGCCTAGCTTTATATCGCTCAATACTACCATCAGATTTCAGTTTAACTGAAAAAAATCCACTTACTACCAATAATAGAAATATCAAGAGGACGAGGCACAAGATGCCATGTGCCATTCTCCAATAAAGCACTAATCTCCGTATCCATTGCTTCCTTCCAACATGGAATACTAGCGGCTTGCTGGTAAGAGTTGGGGACAACAATGGAATCTAAGGAGGAAAACAAAGAGTTATGTGCAAGGAGACTAAAGCGATCTGAAGGACGAATGATACGAGATGAACGCCTTAAATGAGATTCAGAACCAACATTAGGTAAGGGAAGAGTTGTAGATGTGCTTAATTGATCTTGGGAAGAAGAACCTTGTGCGGGTTGGCAATCAGAAGTAGTTGAAGGGTGGTATTGCTTGCTTCGACGTTGATAAACCAGTAACGGTTCTGTGGTATCCCCAGAAGAATCAGGAACATCTATATGACAAGCATTCTTAGATAAATATGTTGAATCATAAAAATCAGGTAGACAAGAAGCATTAGAGGGAGTAGATTTAACTATACAAGAGTAATATGGAACATTTTCCATGAATATAACATGCCGAGACACCCGCACACGACGAAGAAGGGGGTCATAACATAAGAAACCCTTTTGATCAGGACTATATCCAACAAATACACACATGGTAGCCTGTTTGGAAAATATAGTCTTTTCATGAGCAGGTAAATGCACAAAACACACACATCAAAAAACATGAAGCTGAGAATAGTCAGGAATGAAATAAGCGAAAATGAGGAGAGTCACTATTTAATGTAGATGATGGAAGACAATTGATGAGGAAGACGGCCGTAGAAGTTGCTTCAAGTCTTCAACCCAAAAAGTATGAGGAATATGAGAATCAGACACGAGAGTCCTCACAGTTTCTAATACATGGCGATTTTTTCTTTTGGCCACACCATTTTGCTCAGGGGTTTCAATACAAGACCTTTGTGATTGAATTCCCTCGCTTTTCAAAAAGTTTTGGAACTCTTTTAACATATATTCCCCACCTGAATCAAAACGAAGAATTCTTATCTTAAGTTTAGTTGGTTGGTAATTTTGCACATGAGCATCAAATTGTGTTCTACACATTGACAAGAAACTTTTAAAGTGGGAGAACACCTCAGATTTATTACGCATAAAATAAATCCACGTGTAACGAGTACAATCATCAATAAAGAGCAAGAAATATCTATATCCTAGCCGAGAAGGGATAGGAGTAGGACCCCAAACATCACTGTGAATTAAGTCAAAAGGATTAGTTTTTGTGTTACAATGTGAAGGAAATGGTAAACGAACACTTTTACTTAAGGAGCAATGAATGCACGATTTATCAATACTATTCAAAACAGGTGGTTTAGCTTTCAATAAGCCCGATGTGAACAAAGTACTTAGCTTTTGAGAATTTTTGAGAATTAGGATGACCTAACCTACGATGCCAAATATTCCAAAGCTTACTAGATGTACAAAAATCAGATTTGGAAGGAGCAAAAAATGAGGAACCACAAAAAGACTTCTCGAACTCCAAAGCAAACAAGCGACCGATCCTACGACCCTTCCCTTTCACCATCCCAGTGTGTCGGTCTTGAATAAGACAACCATCACGAGAAAACAAAACAGTGTGATCACCATCAACAAGCTGACCAACAGAAATCAAATTAGTTATAAGCTTAGGAACTAAGAAAACATTTGATAAATGAAATGATTTGGTGAGAGAAATTGACAATGATAAATTATTAGAACCAACAATTTCCATTTTGTCACCATTTGCATTAATGATTTGGTTATTACCAAGATATTTGTTAAGAGAAGAACTTGATTGTACCCGGTCATATGATTGGAAGCACCAGAATCTATTATCCAAAGAGGGTTAATTGTAGGTGACAAATAAGAGTTCTTACCAGTCAAGCCAATAGCAGAGAATGCGGAAGAAATGGCGGAGGAAACAGAGCTTTGTACCAATTGTCGAATTTCATTTGTGATTTGTGGTGTCTGACCTCCTGTAGCCTTTGTGCTCGATGATGATTCACCGCTTGATTTTGAGACAGGAACAGAGCCTGGTACAAGGTTGACAGCTTGATAAACTCTATGATTGACCTTTCTTGGATTTGAATTTTTGTTGCCCTTTTGTGCAAGTTCAGTACATTCTTTAATTAGATGACCCAACTGCTTACAATAGACACAAAAGTTTTTCTTCTTGCAGTAAGAAGCAAAATGCCCATATTCCTGACATTCAAAACATTGAATCTTTGAAAAGTCCCTATGCCCTTGTCCTTGTTTCCCCCAATTTTGTTTTGCAATAAAAACAGTCGCGGCGGTCTTCTTCCCTTCAAGAGTGGCCTGAGTTGTGATCCTAGTTTCCTCTCGAAGGAGTTTCCCTAGAACTGAATCCATAGTAGGCACCACATCACGATTCAGTATGCTGGCACGAACCACTTCATACTCCGGACGAAGCTTCATTAAAAATTGCATAACCTTCCTTTCTTCGTTAATAACTTTCAAGGTTCTAAGACAACAAGCTAGGGTAACATTTTCTGTGTTCACCATCTCATACTCTGTCCACAAATTCATAAAGCCTGCATAGTATTCTTGAATGTTCCTCTCTCCTTGTCGATACTCGAAGATATCATTCTCAATCTGAAATTTCCTAGCCAAGTTTGATTGATGATAAACCTTCTCAAGAAATTCCCACATTTCTTTTGCAGTACCCAATCCCCTCATTGAAGCACCAAAGCTTGTTTCCACAGAACCAATAATCCAAGAAACAACTTTAGCATTATTCGATTTCCATTGCTCCAACTTCGTGGTCGCTGTTTCAGATGGTTTGGCTGCAGTTCCATCTATAAATCCCCACAAACTTTTTCCTTGAACAAAGTACTGAAAATGAAATCGCCACAAGGGATAATTTTTCCCATCAAACCTGACCGGGAGAATGTTACTCTTTTCTGAATCCATCTTGAATGCAGTCAAGATTCCAGAAGAAAATAAACCCCAAGCTGAATAAAACCCTAGTTTGGGTGACCTCAATTTTTTTTTTTTAATAAAAGAGAGAATAGAACCCTAACTGAGTCTGACCTCCATGAAATTCTAGCAAATAGATGAGAGAATTGATGAATCAAAGATCAAGACTTGATTCACTAACCTTTCAAGAGATACTACTGTGCTTTGCCAATCAAGATGGGTGGTATTAGTTGCTTCAGATGAATAGAGCTTGCTGATGTGAAAAAAAAACAACAACTTCTTGATGATGCATCAAGAGCAAGGTAGCTCTGATACCATGTAAATCTGCATAGAGTAGACAGAACGCATGAGAGGAAAACAGAAGGGCATAGTTACAGCCCTCTTCTGGAGTCTCTGCGCTATATACAAGAGAGTAGTTATGTACAGTTACAAATACAACCTTAGACTCTTTAGATATTTACAAATAACACCCCATATATTTACTTATAACATAACGTGACAACAAAAATAGAAGGGCCAGACCCACCCTTTCCTCCGCCGTTCCTCTTTCGCTTCCCCCTCCATCTTCAACCAGAACCATACCTTCTTTCCCAATCGGCGGTGGTCAAATGAGCTCCGGAATCGCCCAACTGGCCGCCGTGAGCGGTGCCGATGTTTGGCTACTTGATACCGATGGTGAAGCCCTCATCGGAGCCAAGAAATCGATCTCCAATTCCATTCAACGCTTTGTATCCAAAGGCCAACTCACTCAGGTGAGTTCCCCTTCTCTCTCTCTCTCTCTCTATTATTGTGTTTTTAAAATATTTCAATTTTCTTTTTTACATTTGCTAATTGAAACTCTGAACCATGAATGATTTTTGATTTTTGATTTTTGATTTTTGATTTTTGATTTTTGATTTTTGATTTTTGATTTTTGATTTTTGTTCAAGTTAATTTACACTATGATTTTATTTTTGGGTCCATTTACACCACGATTAAAATTGATTTTTCTTTTGTCATCTTTTAATAAATTTTACCTGTTGAAATCAATATATTCCCTATTCTGTAATATTTTTAGGGGTGTGCTCGGTACGGTATGGCTCGGTTTTAGGCTAAAATCGTTACCGAACCAAAAGTATTCGGTTTCTGATTTTAAAAAACCGCCATCACTCGGTTTTAGCTCGGTTCGGTGTAGTCGGTTTTCGGCTTCGATAAGTGTCGGTTCGATAATATTCGATCTTAAAACCAATCCACCAAAATAACACAAAATTCTCACCTTTGTATCAAAAAAAATTCCCAAAGAGTATTGACAGAAATAGAGATTGAACACACTCCCATCGATTTAAATAGATGTTAATAATTGTCAAAATAACAATTCTAATAATTCATCAAATCCTGATTTCAAAAAGTAAAATTAAAAATTCATCAAAAATCCAAAAGATGACAAACATGAAAATAAAGCTTCAGTGAAACAAACATGAAAACACAGCTTTAGTTCAACTGTTCCAAGTAAATGCAAGTAACCAGCCAAGCCTAAACCCAACTTTAGTTCCAAATAAATGCAAGGCACCAGCTTCAGTGAAACAAACATGAAAATACAGCTTTAGTTCAAAGAGTCAAGCCACCAGCTCCAAGTCCTCCTCCAGCAAACATATGCATGTTCCCTGCAACACAATTACATAGATTTAGACCCACAGGACTATGAATGCATGTTGATAACTGACAACCAACAGAAATCAACAAGGAGAGGAGACGGAATGGGAGGCGGTGCGAGCGATGGAGGCGATGGCGATCAAGCGTCAAGCGACGGGGGAGGCGGCGAATACGAGGCGTGCGTTAGGCTGGTTAAACTGTAAACTGTAAAGGATTTTTAATTTGGCAAATTGGCCAAATTAAAGGAAATTATTTCAAGGCTTTCAACTTTCAAGCGATGTGATATTGTGAGCCGTGAGGCACTGAGGTTAATTAAAGGATATTTATTATTTAATTTGGCTAATTGGCTTTTTGACTTTGACAAGATTTACTAAATTTTGAAGAAAATTTTATTTATTTAATATATATGAAAATTGAATAGATGTAAAATTATAGTAAATATTATGAATATTTATTATTTAGAAACATATCGGTACGGTTCGGTGTGAGTAATCGGTATGAAATCAGGTATCCCAAACCGAACCGATAGATTCGGTTTTTCAATATTTCATAAACCGTACCTATCCAATTAACCGTTGGTACGGTTTTTCGGTGTCGATTTTTTCGATTTTATTCGGTTTTATTCGGTTTTTCGGTTTTTCTGCTCACCCCTAAATATTTTCATAAATTTCATTAGAGAAATGTTATATAAACCCGTAAAATTGTTGAATAAACCGTAACATTAAAACCACCCCAAAAAATTAAAACAAACCCCCCACTTTTCCCTTTATACCCCACTCGCCCACACACCCACACCCACACCCACACCCACACCCATTAACCCTTTCATTAACTCTCTCTCACCCACACCACCCACCACCATTTTTAGAGAGAGAAAGAGAGAGAAAATCAGTTTGAGAGAAAGAAAAGAAGAAGAAATCAACTGATTTTTAGAGAGAGAGAGAGTGAGAAATTTCGATTTTTGGTTCGATTGCATTTAAATTTTTAGTTTTGGGTGGTTCGGCTGCTACCAACCGAAAATTTGGATCTGGTCGGCCAGTAGTGGCCGAACTTTGCTTAAAAATCAGATTCGGCAAACCAGAGCCGAACTTTTTAAAAATTTCGGCCGGGTGTGGCCGAACTTTTTCAATATTTTCGGTCAGGGGTGGTCGAACCTGAACTGAATTTCGGTCACTGCTGGCCGAATTTTCGCAAAACGAAAAAAAAAAAAAAAGTTTAACAAATTTATATGTAGGAGTTGCAGATCGTTTGAAGAATCTGTTTTTATGTTTCTTCGGGTTTTAGTTTTGAGTGTTATTGGGTTTCATTTTTTAAAATTAATTTGAAGAATCTGGGTTTTCTAATATGTTGAAGAATTGGGAATTGGAAAGTGAGAAAATAGGGTTTAATGGAGAAATGGTAGTGGGTGGAGGATTGTGTCGAAGCTGCGTGGTGGCGGTTGGGATGGTGGTGGCCGGATTCGAGAGAGACGGTGGGTTGGGATGAAGGGTGGTAGAGTGGTTAGCTTGAGGGGGAAGGTGGGGTAATGGGTGTATGAATTAGGGGTAGAAAAGTAGTTTCATTCGGTGGCATAATTGTAATTTGTACGTTACGGGTTTACTCAACAATTTTACGGGTTTATATAACAATTCTCATTTCATTAGTTCAAGCGACAAACTCAGTTCCTAATGTCTTTAGGGTGTGCTCCCGAGTTTTCAAACGGAGAGAAAAGAAAGGAAGTGGAAGGTGTGCTCCCGAGTTTTACATGGAAGGAAGGAAGGGAAAGGAAAAGGTTGGAAAATATTTGAAATTTTTCTTCCTTTCACTTCCTTCCAAAAGTGGTGAAAGTGGAAGGAAAGAAAATTTCATTAAACATATTTGTTGATATACCTATTTTGCCCCTTAAATATAATTCTCCTCTTCTTTTATTAAGGGTAAAGATGTAATTTAAATTATTTTCCTTCCCCATCCTTTCTAAACTCGGGAGCACTGAAATGAAATGTTAAATTTCCTCCTCTTCTCTTCTCTTCCTTTCCTTTCTCTCCTCTAAAAACTCAGGAGCGGACCCTTAGTGTTACACAGTTAGTTCTGCAAACTGAACAATTTGGCACTTCATTATCACTTGTTTATGGAATACTTACTTTCCTCCCCTTTTATTTTTTTTAGGTTTAATTTCATTTTCAATCACTATATTTTATCTCGACTTTCACTTCAACCACTGTAATTTGTTATTAGCACAAAAATCACAAAAGTTTTGAAAAACTATCAATTTAGTCACAAATTCGCGAATTAAGGCATGAACTTGTGGCTAAAGTGATAGTTTTTTGAAACTTTTGTGGTTTTCGTGCTAAAAACAAAGTATAGTGATTGAAGTGGAAGTTGGAGTAAAGTACAATGGTTGAAAATGAAATTAAACCTTTTTTTTTTAAGGAAACTAGCGCCCGCCCGTCCCATTCAAATGACCAGTTTATTTATTGCACCGAGAAAATCAAAGCGATGAACAACAAAAATGCAGGGCAAACTTATTATAGACAAAGATCTCAGCAACACAAGTTCATTTACGTTTGAATTATACCTCTAGCTAGGTCAACCGATTTTTTGGTTTTTTGGCGAGCGAAAAATACATAAATCGTTAAGCTGAATCTTTAAATGTGAAAGTCTTACTCAACCGCCTTTCACCGGGGTTTGACAGATTTATGTGCCTGCCTCCCCGATTCTCCCTACCTTCTCTCAATACCTCTTTGTATTCGCCATGAAAAAAATTTATGAGTCAAGCGCAATAGATACAAAAAGACGTGGAAGCACTTTTGTGTTTAATGTAATACTCCCTCGGTCTTTCCCTTTTGATCCGTTTCAGACTAAAGTTTCATTCCATAAATGGCAAATTTTGAACAGTGTTTCGAACATTTATACCCTTATAATGTAAATATATTTATAAAAAAAAATCCTTCATTATGCCCTTATAATGTTAACATATTTACAAAAAAAAATCGATCAAAAAGAGGTTTTATTATAAATATTTTAATTTTATATTCTCTCTCCTCTAATCTTCAACCCACTTGCAATTCTTTATTCATTTGTTAAAAAATTTCTTAAGAAACGTGAGACGGAGGGAGTAATCTTGTACTTGTACCTAGTTAGTTAACTTGCTGATGTCTGATGTCTTTACCAAGTCTGTTGGGAAGACTTTACATTGGTCATTGGTGCAAGCCCATATATGAAGGTCTTGAATTTTGCAATTGCATTATACAGTCATCTTACTTTACTTTATCCAATATATAAATATTTAAAAAAAAAGTGTGTACAGCAGACAAAGGTTAAAAAAAATCTGATGAGCTAACTAAATTATACTCCCTCCGTTCCGTTCCATAATAAATGTCACTTTTTCTTTTTTCTTTTTTAGCCTTCCAAAACATCTGTTCTAGGGGTAGAGCCGTCAATACGGGAATACGGGACGGGACGGGACGAAAATAAGTTGTCCCGCGACGGGAACGGGACGATACGGGACGGGACTAAAATACTCCGTCCCATCCCGTCCCATTTGCGGAACGCGGGATCCCGCGGGACCCATGCGGGACCCGTTGACTATGCGAAAATACATACTACTGCAAACAAGTATATTTAGAAAACATTTTTGGGCAATATTTTTCTGCAAAACTAATGGAGCCTCACACATTTCTGGTTGTTTAGCGTTATACAATCTAAAAAATCATGTTCCACAGTCGCTGATTATTTCATTCTAAACATCCTGCGGTTCAAACTAAGAAAACAAGGGAATATGCAACGTCACAAACATCAGTATCAGAAGTAGGAGGGTGAATATCTAGCAACATACTTGTACCCTTTTCTTGAGCAGGTGGGTTTACCACAACATGCATTGTTGTAACTCCTCCAGAAGCATCACACAATGGACTCCTGCGGCTGCACTCTCCGACCGTTCTGTTGTTTTCCAATATTCTTCCTGCACTAATGATCTTCTTGTCATTTACCGTCCTTGGAGCATTCTCCTTCTCTGTTCAATCCATAGCAAGTTCAGCCAAGGTTAATACCTTTATTTTAAGTATGTAGTAGTAGCCTAGTAGTAGTGGTGATAAACATATAATACTTGTACGGGTCAATATGGGAAAACGGGACGGGACGGGATAAAAATAAGTTGTCCCGCGACGGGAACGGGACGATACGGGACGGGACGAAAACGGAACGGGACTAAAATATTCCGTCCCATCCCGTCCCATTTGTATGGCGGGACGGGACGTCCCGACGGGACCGTCCCAACTTGACGGCTCTATCTAGGGGTGTAAGTGGTTCGGTTCAAACCACGATTTGAGATCGAACCGAACTAAACCATGCGATTTGGTTTGATTTTCGTATGAATGGTTCGGTTCAATCTCAAATATTGACAAACCACATGGTTCGATTTGATTTGTGGTCTGACCCTCGCATTGTAAAGTGTTTTTCTTCCTTCGACCTTTCTCTTCCTATAGTCTCTTAAACACTCGCATTTTTCTCTCTTCCTCCATGATTACGAAAAATTTAAACAATATGAAAATGAGTTGCAGTCTGAATCGTGATTTGAACCATAGTCTAAATAATGGTCTGGAGCGCGGTCTGAACCGCATAATTGAACCGCGATTTAAACCGAACCAAACCATAGCGGTTTGGTTTGATTCGGTTTGAAATTTTTATGATTCGATTCGATTTGAAATTTTTCCAAACTGATGACTAGTGATTTGTTCAGTAAATTTCCCCAAACCGAACCACTTACACCCCAAGTATGTTCCAAAAACAAATGACACATTTCTAAATAAGAAAATAATGCCCACGTCCTTTTTTTTAAAAAAAAAAAAAAGCCAAATGCAATATTTATTTTGGGTCCGAGGGAGTAAGACTATAGTGCAAATATAATTTGAAAAAAAGAGAGCATTACACTAATTATTTTTACATGATGATTGCAAAGCTGTGACATCTACGAATTCCAGTACAACCATCTTATCCCAACCCCTATTCATACATCAAAAGTGTGCCAAGGGAAAAAGGGCAAGAAAGAAAAGACCCCAGATATACTCAGCTTTCAATTCAATCAAATATTTTATATGTACTGCTAAAACTAGAACAAACCCCCCCCCCCCCAACCCACACACAGGAAGTGCCCTTCACAGAGAATGAGGGAAGAAAGAACAAGTAGAAGAGCTCAAATGGGGCTTGTATAAACCCTAAAAAGAAACCTCCCTTACCCAAGCAAGCCACCCATGTCAAAATTAAATAATAGCAGCCTACAAAACCAACCAATCAAATCCATCGATAAAAACTAAAGGGTCCTTCTCATCCAAACTACTGCTGACACCTTTTGCAACCCTTTCAATAATTTATGTGTCTCTTTCGACTTTCAACAGGTGAGGTGAGGCTCAGCTGAGAACTGATTAGGCTCCTGGATATATCTAATTGTATATTTTGACTGGCTTCTCGTAAGCGTGCCGGTTCTGCAATTTTTTTTCAAAAAAAATTGCAATAAATCAGATCTTCCTAGCTCATGCTCAAATTAGACCAGAAATGGATGTAGTCACGTTTAGATACGAACACAATACGATTTACAAAGAAAAAGGGTAGTAGTGTCTCACCTGATTCGCTGTAAAAGCCCTTTTAGGAGTGGTATCAGAGTGCTCCAATCCAAGGTACTGCTCCCAAGCGCCATAAACATCTCTTCTCTGAAGGGAGGGAGGGTAAGCATTAAAATATTCGTTAGAGGGTTCAGAAACATGACTAATTGTATGATTAGGATAAACCATGTGAACCTGAAAATAGCTTGACACAATGTCACTGTCTTCTAGATACTCTGGACGTCCCAACGATAAAAATGCAAATTTCCACTAATCACCCAGGAAAAGGGAAGAATTCAGTATGGTTATGGATTTAAATATAGCAGTGACATTAATGAGAAAAAATAAACCCCCAAAGAAATTTCAACGTAATATTATAAACTTTCCAACAATATTGGGTATCAAGCAGAACAACTACCTTAGAAAATTCGTCATCTGGAACCTGCAATTTCTTTTGAATTCGCAGTTTGACATCTGCTAAAGTTTCACCTTCGTGGATTATCAAAAAGAAGGGCTCCCCAAAATTTTGGACTTGCTGCGGAATAAAATCATACTTCTATGTTAGATAAACCTCTTTATCAATAGAAATTACATGTAGATAATCAGAAAGCCTTCAACAGGGGTAAAGCACACAAGAAATTGCTTATCAGAATTTAACTACCATTTGGTTCTGTGCAGCATCTTTTGTAAAATGGTACACATGAATCAGGCGATCCTGGGGGATAAGGTTCTTCTCTTCTTCTGGAACCTGATGTAGAAAGAGATGTCAAGTCAGAAATATGCTGTACTTCAATTCTCAACCACCAAAGTCAATAAAGAAAATCATACTTTTTTAGTACCACGATCTAAAAGAAAAAACTACTTCCTCCGTCCCAGATCAAGAGTCCTACCAAGAGTTTGCACGCTTATTAAGAAAACATTAGGAAAATGAGTAAACAAATGCAAGCGAGTTGAGGTTATAAGTGTCCAAAACACTAATGATGATGCCAGTGGGAAAAAAGTAGGGTAGTAAGTATTGTTTTTTTTTGTAATTCTACAAAAATAAGAGGATATAAATGTCTAAAACACTATTCATTATTTGCCATTTTAGGAATAAAGCAAAGTAGGACTCTTGATCTGAGATGTACATGTACCAAAAAGGAAAGTAGGACTCATGATCTGGGACGGAGGGAGTAGTATTATATATTCTCACAATTCATAATTTTCTTCAGGGATTGTTTTGAAAAGAACAAGCTTGAAGAAGTGATTGCCCAAATAACTTAGAAGGGACAAGTTTACACTAAAAAAATTGGGGTTAAGATCCTAACTGTTGCATATAACCAATGCTCCCTACATCACAAAGATTTTTTTTATGGGAAAAGGCATGCTTCACCACACCAAAGATTAATGGGTAGGTACATCTTACATGTCCTTCCACTACCATCTGCTTACCTAAAGCTAACACTCAGTATACAAGAAACCAATTGCAAGATGGAATAGTAATAAAAAATGGAAATTTACCTCCTCTGCACGCAAAGTCCAGTATTGATCATTTATATTCTCAATCTTCTCAGACGTCGGAAATATCTGCATGTACGAGAAAGACAAACATAAATTACTTAATAAATGGTAAAGTGTTATGATAGAAAGAAAATGGAAGCACTTTGGAAAGGTAAAAGTTATTTAAAACCCAAGGCGCCAAAAGATCGCCCGGGGCCCACGGACAAGGCGCAGCCGTGCCCGAGAGACGAAGCGCAATAAGAGCTTAAATTATTTCCACTTTTTATCATATGCTAATATATTCCAATCTTAGACATGGATATAATTTATATAAGACATTTATATGATTAAATTGACATAAGCAATCAAAGAAATCAGGAGATGAAATAAGAACAAAAAAAAAAATAAAGGATCAAGGTGCATGCCTAAGCCTCAAGCACGCCTAGACCCTTGTCTAAGAGACTGCACATCGCCTTGAAAGATACAGGCCCCAAAGGTGCGCCTCATTGTGGCTTGCGCCTAGGAGAGGAGCACACCTGAGCGCGACTTTAATAACTATGGTTAAAAGGGAACTAGAACTTAGTTTAACAACGGTTTGACTGAATAGAGGTGGCTTGCTTTATACATTACTGTACAGTATATTAAGATTTGTGAATGCATTTGCTATAAAACATTTGACGCCATTGGCTCTCAAATGAAAAATAATGTTAAACTACAGCCTTCACCAATCGCTTACATCAAACCCTTGTTTAGAAAATATGTATCTTCTTGCCACTTGACAGAATGCCACCTGGAATTCAATACAGTTCCTCCCATCATATTGGTAAACATTAGATTATTTTACATATCAATTTGAAGTATTATTTTGTGGAGTCTCTCTACAATTAACTGATAGCATTTTTACACCTTAACCAATAAAATAAATCTTAAAAGAAAAGATAAGAAAATTTGAATGCAAATTAGATGCCGACAGACAGTAAACAGCATGAGTATCATGGGCAACATAAAAAATCATTTAAAGTAAACAAAAATAGGCCTTCTGACCTGAGGTCTTTTTAGAGAGAATGTTCTTAACCCAATCAGGAATCACATACCTTATAAATCTTGTGATAGAAAACTTCAAGCAGTCTAAGTTCTGCATTCGGATGGGATAATTCCACCTGTTTCCAGACGCGTAATACAAGAATGTAATTATACACATGCGACGGTATTCAAATTGATACAACAAATAATCATGCATAAAAACACTTTTGCTTCTAAAATATGTTCAATACATCATGAAATGCCTTGTTCTGCTTGGAAATAGCTGACAAGATGGCACGCCAGATTGGCAAGAAGCTCATTAAAAGTGAGATGAAATACTCGTATGAACTAAACAAGGCAAATATTTTTTTAGCATTGTTCTGGTAGAAAAACATCTCTCCATTGACAGATAACATTTACATTAGAAGTGGTATGAAATACTCGTATGAACTAAACAACACAAATATTTCTTAGCATTGTTCTGGTAGAAAAACATCTCTCCATAGAAGGGTAACATTTATATGGCAATGAGCAATCTAAACGCAGCCTTGAGCAGGAAATCTTATGGAAATGCTAGAACAAAAATAAAAATTCTATGGCAGTGAATGACACTTAGAACTAGAGATAAACGATCAGCAGAAAAAATGGCATGAGATAGCAACAATTATTTATAAGATTTCCAGATACCGGATTGTGAACCAGAGTCCGCGATACTTCAAAACATACCTTTGTTTTAATTTCATTGAGTACATCTCCAACAGTGCTTTGTTTGGGCAGTCTAATGTTGTGAACTACTGGCTGAAATACAGTAAACGACAGAAAGAAACTATTGTTCATAATGAATAAAAAAGTAAAGACAGTGATACAACGGCGTAAGTCACGATAATTTAAGAGTTATCAGCCACACCTCTTCCTTGGTTGCATGATGAAAAGCAACTTTCAAAGTTTTCAGGCACTGCAATTCTGGCAGAGGGATGTCCAGCACTTCATAATATAAAATATCAGAAATCTGCCATAAGTGAACAGTAAACAGTTTCAGGGAAATCATCATTACTACCCCCTCATCCCAAAGTGAGTGAGCATTTTCTTTTTTTCACAAAAATAAAGCACTTTAAGTAGCATTCTTACATAAATACCCTTTACGACCACTCCCTCTGGTCCACAGTAACTGTCATTTTTTCTACCCTTTATGACCACTCTCTCTGGTCCACAATAACTTTTACCTTTACATTGAAACTTGTTACACTTTATTAATTGTTTTGCTAAGTGAAGTAATGTAAAAGGGAGAGAGAGAGAGTAAAGATAATATTGGTATTTTTCATTATATTGTAGTAACAATTGCATTTCTTAAAACTGGCGAAGGCCAAAAAGCAACAACTATTATGGACCGGAGGGAGTACATTATAGTATTGCATGTTCAAATGAGGAGATGGCAGACGAAAAAGGTGAATTTCGCATCATCACAAGGAGATGGACACTTATTTTGGGACAACCCTTTTTCTTAATTGACAGTAGTTTTAGGAAGATGCAGTCTAATTTTTCCTTATTCTTTGCTTCTAATGTTGGTCTAATTCAATCACAACTACTGTTCTTTTAAGGATACGGGCGCATCAAGACCATATAGAGTGAAACTCAATTTGTCCTTTTACCCTTTTCATCCAACACTAGTTGAATCCAAGCATTGCTATTGTTCTTTAGGATAAGGGAACATCAAGACCGTAAAGTAAAGTCTAACAGTCCAAGTATAAGCCACCTGATTGTAGTGGACTAGCATATCTAGCAAATGCTCCGCAGCTCGATATTTAATGGGATGGGGCTTAGGTTGTTGAGAATAACAGTTATGAGGAGTGAGCCTGATTTTGGAAGGATCATCCAGACCGAGTTTCTGAGCCACTCTTTCCACCACGTCATCATAAGTATGCAACTTTGACCTATAAAATCAACAGGGACATTGTGGTCAACAGAAAGCAATGGTAGGCAGCAATATTCCTATTTATACACAATCGATATCATCAGGAAGTAAGACTCACAGTTCTAGACAAAAATCATCGTCCTTTGGTTTCTCAAGAAGCCGAAAATGAACCATCTGCGAGGCAAGGGATCGAAGTGAGAAGAAAAAAACAACTCAATCGAGATCACACAGATAACACTCCAAGCACACTGGACATGATAAATTTAATCATACATATGAAAAATTAATTTGTTGACAAATATGACACAGTTTCCCAATATAAACTGGAACACTTCATTCCCCATGACAACAGGAATTACATCTCTTTTACCAGCCCACAGGTACTGAATAAAATTATACCCCCCACTGAACTTTTCATCCTTTAACAAAAAATGATGGGCATCACTAATATAAAGCGGAAGGCCCCTATAAAAATGCAAATCAATCTCTTCTGTGTCACGACTGGACTGCCACCTTACCCATCTTCCCTTTACCCCTAAAGGCAAAATAATCATTAAGTAACATCTAATTAGATTATGTACCAAATATCTATACCAACAATGGCCATGCACTTTCCTGACAATATCAGCAGTGAATAGGCAAAAGGACACAACCACACAGTATTGACAGTCCTTCTCCCTCCGAAAGAATAAAACATTTGAATGTTTCGCGATAAATCAACTTCGTGTGAAAGTAGTTTTTTTCTCCATGCCAGGTGGAGATAAATGGCGGAAGTAAAATGTTAGTCGACGTCATGGAATGATAAGTTTTGGCCCAACATCTTTGAAATATAACAAGTAAGAACTCAGACTCATCCAATCATAGCACAAAGAATTATTTCAATTAAAGTACATTCCCAATTTAAACTCTAGACTTCATGCAACGTACTTTTAAAATGATATATGCCATTTTCCCATGACATTTAATTGGGGGATCTGAATAGACAGGTGACGCTATATCAAACAACCACCTCATTGGGTTGATTCAACAAGAAAGGATATACATGTATGATAAAATGCATATCCACACCCTACCTACACTTTAAAACATAACATTTATCTCAATCTTGGCATTAAGAGGTTCCCTAGACTAAAAGACTGCACCACATTTAACGAGAACTCCCGTTTGCAAGTCGAAAATATTTGCACTTCCAAAAATAACAATTCCAAGAAAAAGTTGTTCCTCGTTGATTGTAACAAAAAAAAAAGGAAAGCACATGAAAACCACCGAGAGTTCTTCACAAAGAAATGTACAAGATACAACTATGATAGATAATGCACACTAATCAGTATTCTAGATTAAGCACACTGGACCTGTCGATTTTTCACGTATTCCAAAAATGAGGGGACATCGGGGTATCGGTATTTCTCTTCCCTTTGAGGTTGGGGGAATTTCTGGAAGCAGATTATGTCCCCGTCTTCAATCTGAAATAAAGACAGAATTATATTTCTTAGCATACCAAGTAATAAGTACTAGGAAGAGTGCGATCAGAAAACCTATACCTGGCTGAATCGGAATGATGTTCTCTTGTCAAGACGTTCACACATGACAGAAGGCTCAAATTTTATTTCCTGGAAAGTAACAGATTAATACATATATGAACATGCAATGGTAACTGTGGATTTACAAACATAGGCCAAACAACAACTGAGATAACAGACGTATCAAAACATGATGAAAATACAAACCTCATAAAGTTCAATTTCCTCTTCAGGACCAAATCCAGCCAACTTATTCAATGTTGTTAGAATTTCAGTTGGCTTACCAGAACTTTTTACAAAAAACCTACCAACAAATCTGGGGAAAAGAAAATATAAAAAGTTAAAACAAAAGATATATTCCACCAGCCCCACCCACAATAACTAGTGATAATATAAGAAGAAATTAACTGTACCAACAATGCAAATTTTAACCAAAAAATAAAATAGTAATTATAGTTTTAAAGAATGGGGTCACTAATTCGTAAATACCGTAGCTCTTCTTTCTCAGGATCGTAAAGCTTGAAAAAAAGAAGTATATCCTCTTTAGTTTTATCAGGCGGTGGAATAGGACGTAGGTCCTGAAATAACAAACAACATCAGAATAGGTACCAAAAAATGTAAGGAACAAAAAGTTTCTCAGAGTAAAGGAGAAATACAAAGATTATGCTACCCAACAAATATAGTATAGAAGTTACGTAGTAGGGCACACAAAATATCAAATAAGTAAATGTATGGCAACACTACCAGTCCGAGCTTTACTTCCAAGAACAATTTCAGTTCTGCATTGTTGGTCTTATTAGAAACCTCCCTCAATTGTCCAACCTGCATTTACAAAAAGTTTCATTTGCTACTGTAGTATGAGTTGAAAGATGCCAACAACACTTTAAAGCCATTATGCCAGACCAAGGTTGTATAGTTATGCACAATTGCTAAAAGAAACTAGCATAAATAATAAAGAGAACCTCCTATCGAAAAAATAATAAAGTTAACCAGGAACTTTATCAATGACTTAAGCTAACTAAGGAGAAGGGGAGTCTTGGCACACTGGTTGAGGTGTTGCCGTGTGACCTTGAGGTCACGGGTTCAAGTCATGGAAGCAGCCACTTGCATTAATGCAGGGTAAGGTTTGCCTACATTTCAACCTTGTGGTGGGGACCCTTCCTCGGACCCTCGCTACGCAGGGATGCCTTGTGCACCGGGCTGCCCTTTTATAAGCTAACTAAGGAAATTTCATTCAAATGATTCCAGGACAAGCAATGGTATCTATACTGGAAGATAGCAAAGAGAAAAAACTCAAAGCAATTGGTCAATTTTAAGAACGGGCAGATGACTTGGTTGTTATAAGTAAAAAATATTGCCAATGAAATTCCCTTGCCCTGAACCTTGAACATGATGTTCGAGCAAAGTAAGATTATTTTTCATATTTCCTATAATTTCAAATGGTGTTAAATTGGTGTTATTGGTTGGATAAAATAAAAGTTCACCATCCAATCAACTAGCTCGTAACTGAATGACACTAGTCTCCCTTTGTGACAGATGTTTCCAAAAACAATAAAATACGGAGCAGTACTATTAAGAAATCGCAGTAATCACATGTATTCATGCTAATCTAACGTGTGGATTGGTTTTGCCCTTTATAAAAGAACAATGCTTTAAAGAGAAACAGAAGAGAACAGAGAAGTGAGTGCCAGGCGCTTAAGTAAAACAGAAGTCTTAGGAAAGGGAATGGCCTGGGAATGGACATCCTTAATTGTCACTATTTCCATGAGAAGATAATGGTTGACAGTTTAAATGTGTATTATATAGTAACCAAGAGAAAAAACTCATTTTGAGTTAATAAGTCGGTTGTTAAGGTACGTACTGACTGTGTTTCCTCCTGCGGTGTCAAAGGGCGATTAGGACGGTATGTATGATTTTGCCTCTTCGCCCAAATCCAGAAACGTTGATATAGAACAGGTATACCAAATTCTTTAGCAACCTCCTCCTGCAATCCAAGATAATCATGAAAACAATTATATGTCAGCGTGAAAACTCAATATTTTTGTTGTGATATTCTGTCATGAATGATGACCTATCATGATGCAAAGGCATCCTTTTGGCAAGAAGTCAATGGAAGATTACTTTTTATAGAAGTACAAAGAGATGAATGAGAAGTGCATCAAAATTGAAGCAGAAGGACAACAAAGAAAAAACACCAATAACTAAAGAAAAAAGGTTCCAAAGTGCAGCTCTTAAAATAGAGATCTCAATGGAAACGAGTAACCTCCCTAAAAAGACTCTGGAAGTTTAACTCTATGCTTAATGGCAAACCATGATTCTCTGAGGATTCCAGAGTTGTGCTCCATATGCACCAAAGAATATGAAGAAAAAAAAAACAAATGTTACGTACAAACAATCCTCGCCTCCCACGAAACATAAAAACTGCATCTTGAGAAAGAAGAAATATAAGGACTAGCAAAGGCCACTCCAAAAAGATTTGTGCAACAGAAAGCAAGCACTATCACAATGAAGAAACAGGTCAGAACAAGGTTCTGAAGAGTTACTACAAATTAATCCAGGGAGATCTAATTGGGTTTTCCTACATTTATGCAACATATAATTAGTATTGGGCTTATTAAGAGCCAGAGACCACACAAAGTTCTAGGCTTGACAGAAAAAGAAACTTTCCAAATAAAGGAATACAGGTAAGAAGATAGGTTGGAAGGCTGAATCAAATAAGATAGAAAAAACCGAAAATGATAATGACTCTAGCACTCACCCAAGGCAGCGAGAGTTTGAGCCCAAATAAATACAAATCTCCAAGGAATTCTAGAAGAGTGCAACCTCCTAGGCCTCCACACAATTCAAGTGCGGAATAAGTGAAAAATTATGATAATTGACTACAACCATGGGCAGAAATTTTAAAATAAAAACTAAATGAGCTAAGAAGGGAAGTATGAGCATTCATAAACACACACTTTTATGTTGCTTGCAAACACACCCCCCCCCCCGGACCTCCCCTCTCCGAGGCTATAAATTCTGAAGCCCACTTTCTTTGTGCCACCCAAACCACATGCCAAAAATACCAGCATCTGCATCCGATTCATGACCAAGAGACGGGTCTCGCTAGGCATGCTGAAGCCACTTTCTTTGTGACGCACAAACTATATATGCCAAGAATACTGGCATCCGCATCAATTTCAGAACATAAAAAAATTGATCTTTCTAAGCATGCATCACCAATAGTTGCCCATTAACTCTCGAGCACCAAAATTTAAGTCCATGACAGAGATAAAGCTCTGTCAATTTTTCTTCTGCCATCAAATACACAAGCACACGCGTCTTTATGTTTTACACATTTCAACTAGCACAAAATAGTAGACCTAATAGTCACTACCAAGCAATAACATCAATAAATGCATTCCATATGTAATAATTATGAAACATTCTTGCCACACATAGAGCACAAGAGTACAGGTACCTTGAAAAGGGAAAACGTCATCTGTTTTTGGATACGGAAACTGCGGACTTTATCATGATCAACAAGATCAAAATATATATCTTTCCCAATCTGTTCTAACAGGTCCTCATCACGAGCAACCTATACATATCAATAGAATTGCTTCAGTCAATGAGACTACTTCTCTCATTTTAAAGTTTGAAATCTCCCATTTGGGTTACCTTTATAATAGTATAGAGGTGTGCCTGAGCTTTATATCTCCTCTTGTCTTCCTTCTCTTCTTGTTCTTTCTTTAACCTGATCTGGAATGAGATCAATAAAGTGTCATAGCCTGAAATAAACAAGAGTAAACATACTCTTGAGACTTAATAGGTCAGTTACTTCAGAAAATGCTTCTTACCCTAAGATGTTCCGCAATGTCCTTCTCCTCCACATCACAAATTATCTTCTCCTTGTCGCTCTCACGGATATAGACAAGCATGTATGCACATTTGAGTACTTCGTAAATTTAAATGGAGACATTATTGAAGCCAGGATTTGTCTGCGGCAACTGTAGACAGACAAGGAGATGCATTCACATACAGACAAGAATTCAACAAAACAATTAAAAGTAGTAAAATTAATACCTCTTCCTCACCACCATATTGCTCTTCCAATACCCTCTTCATATCTTCTTTTGTTACTCGTTCATCATCAAATTTGAACCTAAACATGATGTAAGGCTGTCAGCTAATACTAATCTCATGTAAACAGAACCCCTATCGATTACACAGTGCAGATACATTGAAGATGAGGTAGACAGATATTTCAAAGAACAGATGCATATAATACTAAGCTCGGGTCAATGGGAATCTTGCTATCAATAACAAAGTAGATGCATGTCAATGCTTGATTACAACAACAACAAAGACTTAATCTTAAAATAATTTGGGCTCGGCTAACATGAATCCTCATATGTCATCGTGAAAAAAAGAGTTAAAAGAAGATATAGGTGGGGATAGAATTTGGAAGAAGCAAAGAAGAAAAAAAATGATAGTAAAAGCGAATATATATATATAAACACACACATCTATACACATATATATATACATATATAGGGGGAAATGAATTAGAAAGAAAAAATTAACCCCTATTATCCACATGAATTTTTGCCCTCTACTCCGGCCTATTGAACGTCATATTTTCATCCAATCCCAATAAACTCATATCGTTTTTTATCATCCTTATTCAAGTTTATTATATTTCCACTCTTCAGGCCTCCTAACCGATGCATCACTTGGTCTCCGTCTCACATGAACAAACCAACTTGGGCAATTTTCCCTCATTTTATCTTTAATGGGTGCAAACTCCTACTTTCCCCATAATCACTTCATTCTTAAGTCGATCCTTTCTTGTATGCCCGCACATCCATCATAGCATACACAGCTCTGCCACATTCATCTTATAAACATGACACGGTTCACGGCCCAACACTCAGTGTCATATAGCAGTGCACGCCTAATAGCCATCAATAGAATTTTCCCTTTTAGCTTCCCTTTTTCTTTTATGTTTTCTCGAAAAGCACATGTATGTTTATATATTTATATACTCCCTCCGGCCAGTTTGAACTACACTTTGGGTTGGACACGGAATTAAGAAAAAGTGTTAATGGAGTAGGTGTTGTGAGTATGAAAAGTGAGGTAGGAGAAAGAAAGTGGGGTATAGAATAGCAAGTGGAAAGTTGTTGCGAGTACAAAAGTGGGTCTAATTGATTAAAGAAATATTATAAACTTTCCCAAAATGGAAGTGTGTAGTTTCAAATAAGACAACCTTTTGGGAAAAAAGTGTAGTTTCAAACAGGACGGAGGGAGTATATCTATATATTAGAGGCAGGCTACCATGGGCAGACCATACGCTCTAGCATTCGTACGGTGATCTTATTAGCAACCAAGGCCTCAAAGAAATGTTCAGGCAGGGGACTATGTGATGATTATGTGCACAGCAGCAGAAGCAGTTGTGCTGTCTCCTTATCAGCCAGACCACTAGTGCAGCCCACACTACTACCATCTAGGTGGGTGGAGGGTTTGGCCCTACTGGCCTAAGTACTGACAAGGCTATGGCCTGCATTACGCTCCTCTAGTAGTTATTGAAGAAGCAATGACGAACAAGGAAATCAGAAACAAAGAGAAGGAGATAAAAGTTGTAAAGCATTTACCATTGTTCAGATAAGGTTGGCCGGATAAATGCATAATAGTGTCCTCCATGCACTCCACCGCTATGAACTAAAACACTGTTGAGATGAACACGAGAAGACAAGGAAGAGTTAGAACAAATCTCAAAACAAACAGAATATATACTCTCTTTTACAAGCAAATAAAGATGTAAAAAGAATACATACTTTAAATAAGCTGACTAACTAGCAGAAGAATAAGAAAATGACAATTAAGGACCAACAGTAATCAAGAATTCAACGAGTTCACATACACGAGGAATAGTGTACAGAGAATTATCAAAAAAAAAAAAGCACAAAGATAGGGTCGAGGGAGAATGTATGCCTCAGGGGATGCCACAAGACCAGCGAAGCTCATAACTAGGGTTGTAAACGAGCCGAGCCGAGCTTTTGATGTTTCGAGCTCGTTTAACTTTTAAACGAGCTCGAGCTCAATGCCTGTTCGAGCTCGAGCTCGAATCAAGTTTCGAATCAAGCTTCGAGCTTTTCGCGAGCTGCTCGAACTCGAGTATTAACGAGCCGAGCTCGAGCTTCGACTTATTTTTTGAAAAAAATCTGAAATCAAACGAGCTTTAATAAGCCCTAATTCGAGTTGTAATCGAACTAGAGCCTAAAAGAGCTTATGTATATATATATATATATATATATATATA
Source organism: Adenophora triphylla var. japonica (assembly GCA_022495995.1). Lineage (NCBI taxonomy): Eukaryota > Viridiplantae > Streptophyta > Magnoliopsida > Asterales > Campanulaceae > Adenophora > Adenophora triphylla. The sequence goes on along the minus strand of JAFEMH010001120.1, from coordinate 6,788 downwards.
TATATATATACTAAAATTCATTCGAGCTTTTAACGAGCCGGGCCCGAGTCAAGCTCAAACGAGTCGATCTCGAGCAGAGCTCGTCGAACATACGAGCCGAACACGAGCCGAGGCTCGAAAAAATGACGAGCTTAAAAATTGGTTCGAGCTCGGGCTGAGAGTTCAGCTCGAGCCCACTCAAACTCGAGCTTTTTTCAAGCCAGGCCCGAGCCGAGCTCGAGCCGGCTCGTTCGATGTAACAGCCCTACTCATAACTCAACAATATGCATCATTCCTAGTCAATGAATGGGGGATTGAACTAATAAAAAGAAAATCCCAACTTCACAGAAGCAACACAAGCAGTCGAAATTACCCAAAGAAACGGTCATAATATATGACTAGAATAACCTAAAAATAATACTACGTGCACCCAAATTCCCTGATTAAATAATAACACGGTAACTTAAAGCTAAAAATAAAGACAAACCAAGCCGTTGTTCTTGTGCTTGCTTGTTGAATCACATATCCAGCCCAAGACATTCTCAACTAAACAAACCAAGGAATAATGAGCCCTTTTTAAGGAGCAAAGTTTAACACAGTTCCCATTCAAAGATAAGCTGACAAAAAGAGTGAATCGTGGCACATTCACATTATGACTGCCTAGACCCCAAAAGCCCTTTAAATCCCAATCCAGTGATCGAGATAACACCTAGAGCCCAAAATCCCTTGACTCAATCCAAGGATCTCAAGATAACACCTATTTATGAAACTCTCAAACCACCAAGACTGGAAGCGAGACACAACTAGTAAATTCAAGGGTTACATACCTAGCTCAGGGAAATCAGAAAAACTCAGATACAACATTGTCGCTGTAGCAAAAAGAGCCGTTTTGCTTTAATCAGCGGTGCAATGCAAAATTTTCATGTATCATGCATAATGTACATGTTTTTGAGATAAAAGTGTGGGCAATAAAAAGGCAAGAATCAATAAGACCAAATAAACATAATAACTGGTATATGAACAAATATGTTTCTATAAGGTAACAAAGAAAGCATGTTGAAATGGTAGGAAGCAAACATAGAGACAAGCTTGAAAAGATTTTTAAATAACAGATAAATGATTTGAACCAGAAAAAAAAAACTCATAAAGAATGAAGTAAGTTGGTTCAACAACATACAAGACACCATTTAGTGCCAAGAGAAAATAGATGAAAAGGTTTCATCATGCAGCAACAAAATAAAGGAACACCAATTCAGGCAAGCTTCAACAATGTGAAAGTTGTGAAGGTCTATCCATTTAAGTCATAACAAAAGCTAGATGAGTAGAGGAAAAGGAAGGGTCCTACAATTTTTCATCATCACTTAGTGAGACAGAAAAAATAGTTCACTCAGTAATAACAAGTAACTACGAGGCAAATTTGGATGCAAGCATTTATCACGGCACTTAATCCATGCTGTAATAAACACACAGAAAAACACCTAGGTGACAATTCAAATACATTTTTAGTATTTTGTACCTATGGAGAGTGTAAAGATTGCGAACACTCTTATTTGCATCAGGAGAAAGATACTTTCCATTGTCTCCTATCAAGATCAAGCTCCAGAGGGAATTCATCAGCAAGGTCGTTTATCTGCAATATTAAAGCAGAATAACTTACTAGAGAAGTATCAAGTAGCATGAAATCTGGGAAGAAAAAGAAATAGGAACTCAAGACTAAAAACTTGCTCAAAGGCAGCAAGTAACCAAAATGAACCTCAGTGATGCAGGCTAAATTTAAAAAACATAACCGTCTACTTACTCCAAGAATATAAGTAATCAAGTACTATCAGCATTTAACGACACAGGCCAGTGGAAGAAGTACCTGGTAACTAATTTGAGATTTAATGGAACAGATCATCATGGAACTCGTTAAAACAACTACTCCCTATGTCCCTATATGAATGTCGAAAAAATCAAATTTTCTCTTGATCAAGAGCAAATTTGAAAAGTTTTTTGACATTCATTTTAAATTAAAAGATGGAGAGAGTAGTAGTTACCCTCATGCATAAGAATGTTCGATTCTTCCCATTACTGTTTCCCATAGCTGAACTAGGATCAACTTTGAAGAGATATAAACAAAATGGTGGGTTTTTTCATAATTAAACATTACACGTAAGACATCTAAGAAAGCCTAGTTAATCAACAAATGATTGTCTTGATGGTGATTACAAAACTACGACCATAGGATTATCCAAGGTTTACAGCCCCTAAAGGTACAAGGTAATTAATATCACATTGCAGAGAAATTGTTTTAGCTCATTGAACTCATCTGGCCCTAGCATAATAACAAGCAAAGTGTGGGTTAAATAAACTACTTATGTTCCCTCTACTATCCGTATCATAAATTACAAGAATTAAATCCCACAACATATACACATTAATAAGATGCTTCATGACAAAATAAACATCCCAGCACATACACAAACATAATACACACTAGAGAGATGATTTTTCAAAACTTACCTTTACCATAGTATCCCTCATGAAATCATATTCAAACCGCTCTGAGCTGAAGTTGAAGAACTGGAGGAAGATCAATAAACAAGACGCCCTTCTTCGCATCCTGTAATTAACATCTTTCAACAATGGAAGACGAGACCTTACCAAATGCAGGAAGAGAAGCAATGCGCCATGGAGATAGTAACAAAGTACTCAAGAGAAATACTCATTGACTACTCAGCCTATTAGAATGTCCATATATATGTATTTCACAAGAGACATTAAAAATATTCTTTTAACTCTGTTTTTACTTTTTCATAGAAACATGATGACAAAAAGTAAGTACAACATCCAGATGAGAAAGTCATTGAAGTAAAAGAAAGGATAAAAGCCAAGCTGATATCTTAGAACTGCCAAAGCAAACTAGCATCACCACCAACCTCTCACGTGCATTTTAACAAAAAGCACTTGGACTAACCCCAGAACTTTCCCCCTCAAACCAAGAACAGGTTGTCTTGTCCCTACAGAAATCTTAAAACCTCAGCGACAACAGAACAACTGATCACTAGTTTTTGACACAAAACAGAGCAGTGACACATCAAAAAGAGGGAGAAAAAGAAACCATCTTATAGAATGCCATAGAGTATACACCCTTGTGGGACATCATTGGAGTTTTTAAGCTTATTGACCACCAAGCCCAAATGCTCGAATATTGAAAGGAGCTTTATCTTTCCAAATAACTAAAGAAAGCGCCAAGGGTCCCTTTAGGTGAGCAGATCAAGTGGGACAAAAAGGATCAGCACAACTATAATCTTAAGTCCTCAAACTATGGACCGGGAATCAGGTAAGCAAGCAGAATAATGAATTTGTCAGCCTCCCTAAAGTAAAGATTAATCATCCTCCCACATTTCCCAGAAAGAAATGCAAGGGCCATGTTCAAAAGAAGAAAGTCTGAAGAAGGAAAAATAGAAAAAAAAAAAACATTTTATTCACTAGCATGAATTGATTTGTGCCTATGAATAAGTCTTAATTGTTTAAACCAAAAGAAACTAGAAAAGATTGAGCGAATCTCCACACTGCAATTGCATCTTCAAAAGTGTTCCTATGTCCAAAATGGTAAATTTTGGTATATATTATTATGCATGCAATTCATAATCTGAATCAAATTAAAGCAGGCTACATAATCTACATCTGAGGCTTTAATTAACAAACCTAAAAAGCAAGTAGTTCATGATTTGTTTTGCGTATTTTCCGACCTAACTTGTGGTGCATCAAAATATTATTATTTTATAAGAGTGCTTCAAAAACTATGCACTCCTAGTTAGCTGTATGAGCAAGATTCACAAGTCAATGACCGCAGGCATTTGCCCGATTATGATAAGCATCACTTATATAACCCACTAAGATAAGGGTTACCATAATAAGGTTAAGACTTGTGCATGTTAATCAATTGCGTGCATAGGTACTCTCTCACTCACACCAAAATTGGATGTCACAATGATTTTGCACATAGCTCAACCAGGTCGCTACTCAGTAGATAGATATCAAACCTAGACTGATATGGACATCTAATACGGATACAGCTGAACAGAAGCTAACAGCAGTGTAATATAGGAATAAGGCATTCATATAATATTTAAGATCTCCCAGATATTGATTTCATTTAGGAACCTTAAAGCAACATAAAACAGCTACTTGGGGAGAAGGAAGCAGTTCTTAGCTCATGAAAGATATTCGCAAGTTCAAGAGCCTATTAAATCATGGATTTTGGAAACTCAAAAATTTAAATCTTTTGAATACAAAAGGAATCAGGCTCTGTACATGTAAGGTTAAGACTGTGTAGGTAGCAGACCCCGAAGTAGCAGAAGCAGTATTTGTTAGTTTAGCTTGCCAGGAATCCTTCATCTGGTCGATGTTTGACTCATTGGGCCATGCTTGAAGTAACAATATCTCAAAATGGTTTTCAACTTTTTCTAAGACTATTTTGGTTATACAACTCGTTGGCAAATCGGATTCTCCTACTGCATTTTGTTTGCAAATATTCTTGAGAAAACTATATCAGTAGCAACCTAGAGCTTAAATCGGTGAAAGAAGGTTTACTTCGAGTAAGCAAGAATTCATATGATGGACGATGCAGGAGTATAGAAACACCCATAAACAAAATTCAATGCTCTAGTGGTCGAGCAACAGTTCGGGAATAATTCAGCAGATATTTGTCTTTGATCGAATTTCAAAATTCAGGACAATTGACCATGCACAAGGAACTAGCCTGTAAACCAAGTTGCTCAGCATGGTATTTGTTATCACCCTCAAGACGCTCAACTTCAACATACTTGTCAAAAGAAGCATACACATCTCGACACCCTTTAACATCCAGTTGAAGATCTGCCAAGAAAATATCAGGTATTTACATTAGTAATGGCAACAAATCAAAATTTTTACTAGCCGTGTTAAAGCTAGGATGCACAATTTCGGACTTCTTAATAGCAAATACCATAAAAAGATTCTTTTCTTGTGGACTTGAATTCCACATTGATGCATTCAATGTAATTCATATGGTGTCCTTCAAATAGTTTCTGGATTGTTCCTTCCACAACTGTTCCCTGAACCAACAATAATCAGCACTTCAGACCAAACATGAAAATGGAAGATGAAAGGCGTCGAACAATTCATACCTTCATCTTATCTTCAAGCTTTTCACACAGAACTCGATTAAGCTCTTGGACATCGTGCTGCATGAATGAATCGTATGTGTCCCACCCAAAAGATTTGGTCAGCTCTTTTGTTGCAACACTAGTATCATTGTATTGAAGCTTATAAAATAGGCTCTGTAGAGCAAGAGGAATGCTTCCGGTATATCATTTTCCTGTTGTTGGCATATGATAAACAGCCTAATTATTCAAAATATAAAGATAAGATACTTCAACACAAAATAAGCATAAGCCATTAATAATTGTTTAACAATCACACACATATATCCTAACCTTTCTAAAGTAAGGAATATGATACAATGTTTGAAGTAGAGAGTTCATGTAACAAGTTGCTCCTTGATTCTTAAGCCAACATAACCGGTCTCCTTTCTTTGAGTCATATGTCCAGTAATCAATTACTTTGCGTACAAGCAACATCAGCTTCAATAACACATGTGTCATTCCTGAGAAAACCTCTGGTGGGGTCATATAACTCACTAAGAGGCATGAAAGATGTAAAGCCCCAGTCACTTTCCCTTGCATGGAACTGGTGTTGTGTGTCTGCATAATGCACATACAAATTACTGAGATCAAAAACAAGTCTAAGATTTAATTGATGGAACCTCCTGATCCATGGAAAATGATCAAGCTATAGTCCAACTCTTATCCATTTAATCAAATCATGTACTCACAAATAGAAGTACCTATTTCCTACCAAGTAGTCACTGCTACACAACACCATACAGGTCCTAAGAGACATGATCTTAAATTCATGTGAAAGTCCAACAGTAACCATATTGAAACCCTCTCAAAATTACATATCTGCTGGTCACAGAAACCCTTGAAATATGCAACATGAGAACTCAACAAAATATTACACCGCCTGCTTACTTCCATATTTATCAGTCCGGATCAATGAAATATCTGTAGTTGAAATTGACTGCAGTACAAGTGTCTTAATCAAGGAAAGTCAAATACATTGTGTCATTTTCCTCGTGTGTAATAACTTTAATATGTGCAGTTTCTTATCCAGCTCAAACCATTCTCATCCTCATTCAAGAGTAGTTTGTAACAGATTAAATTTTTCTCTGATACCCTTCTTTAAAGTAATCTAGATAGATATATTATGACATGCATTGAACAAAGCCCGATACCATTTTAACATTAGAACTGCAAAAGCACTTAGCTTGTTGGATCTAAAATGCATCTACATTTTTTGTATAAGAAAGGAAGTTCCTTTCAAGGGTAAAATAACAGCAACAAAAGGAAAAAAAAAAAAACATGTGCTACGACCCCTTTTCAAGTACCCGATATCTTTACATATAGACATAGCCAAAGGGAATCAGGACAGACCTCACAAAAAGGAGTTTCTACCACCAATGTCCCTCCTCCATCTTTAATCTACCATCAACTTCATCTCTCCCCCTCCTCATAAATCCAACCCTCCCCATCTTAACCTCTTCAAAAAATACAACTTCCAATGAAAATTGAGCAACAGCCCTCTCAATTGTGCAACCTTGGAGGAGGATTTTTCCAATTTCTGAACAAAACCCCACGACTGTGTCACAATTTTTGAAACCGCATTATGAATTTTAGGCATTGGCGTCATATGAGGGTGAAGGTAAAAATGGACGATGAAGT